>JAKUCM010000669.1:0-18669 GCA_023374145.1 Lepidium sativum | reverse complement strand
TAAACTGAAGCTCATCCATTTGATGTAAAACATACCACAGTTTTGCACCATTTTATAAATCACCAAAACAAATAAGACAAATTCATAGCACAAGACCTTAGACATGCAATGTCAAGAAACAACCAAATTCAAGTAATAGGGATATAGACGTCTTCAATATATAGTTACGAGACCAGTTTGCAGACACTTTCTCCATTGGTCGAGAAAAAAATAGCAACAACAAAACCACAAGTTTTATGACAGTTTTGTAATATATGTGTATATGAGAAAGTGAATATCATTATTAAAAAGTGCACATACAAGAAATATTAGTAAGTAAAATTCACCAAAGAAAACCATATCACAAAAGTAAATTTCCAGTTTATTGAGATCAACCTTTTTCGGGAAAGCACAAAATTACAAAATCAATCGCTCTTCATTATGAAATCAATATAGATTAATCTGAGAATCCGTCAACACAAACTCAACATCTCCACATCTCAAAATCTCAAACCATCTAAACGAAATCAAAAGACAAGAAACGAGAGAAGATGATCCTAGAGATCGACCGCCAAAAAGAAAAGATAACAGAGTAGAGTCTGACTATTTCAAATGAATTTTGGAGGACTTTTTTACAAAATCATAGCAAATTCTATAAGTTAATCCGAATCATCCAAAACCTTTATACAAACTAAATAATTTTACATTATTTTCTAGTGGGAATATGTAGGGCTTGCTTTCAGTGCAAAATACTTAATATAATCATGTTGAAACGAAATCTTATCTATTAGTTGCAGGGTGTTAACTATCTAGACAAAGAGGTCCATGAAATGCCGAATATTTGTTTCATACAAATTAAGTACAATTGCTTGCTAACTCAAGTTAGATGATAATAAAAGTTTGGATTGAACTGTTTCCTATACTTGTTGATGAATGATTTGCTTATAAATGTTTGTGAGGATTTGTGTGTTTCATCAGTGGAATGTTCACTCGAAAATTGGTTGGAATTGTTTTTTTTTATTGCTCAAATGGGCAAGGAATACAATGTGTTAAACAATAAAACCAAATAATGAAGATGGAGAAATGATAGAAGTTTGAAAAATTAAAAAGGTCTAGAAAGCCACATAAAACATAATTTAATGGACGTCTTAAGTTAAAATCATGAAATCAGATATAATTGAAGTTGCTCTAATCATGTGGCTCAAAGTAAATCAGTTATAGATGTTGGTGATAAAATGAAAAATCATATTGGAAATGTGAAATTACCTCTCATCTTCTAATGTGAATTCCGAACATTATGTTATGTGATTTTTTTTTTAATCCAGTCATTTATATGTCTTGTTGCTTATATGTTTTATATTTTATTTGAAAACATATTTACCTAAATTCTAGAAAGATTTTGTGGATAAATCTTGATTGCAATGCAATATATTAGATATAATTACAAAGAAGTTAACCAATTAACAAGACTTTGATAACTAAAAAATATTTTCCGTATCCACTCATATTAAAATCCTATAGATTACTAAACAAACTTAAAATTAACTATGCGTCATAAAGTAAACTGAAAATTATAATCAAATCACAAATAATAATTGAATTATGGATTTAAAAGAGCTTATTGCTCGAATTATGTAGTTCAAAGGTAAAGACATGATAGATCTTGATGAAAATGAAAAATCATATTAGAAATATGAAGATTACATGTATGTATTAGTCTACACGTGTTATCTTGTCATTTAGATTGATAATTAGTTAGAAACAAAATTTGTTAGCATCACGTTCGTTTAAACTTAAGAGTATTGTGTATATAAGCTCATCGTTTTTACAGATTACGATTACCACTTATCAATAAAATCATTTATTTACTAAAATGGAATCAAAGATTACTTCTGCTCTTCTTCCGATTCTTGTTCAGCTTGTTGTGTTGATCTTCTTCTTCTATCGATTTCACAACCTCTGCTACGATGGTAAGAAAATGAACCAAGCTCAGGAATCATGTTGTTACTTCTGCCGAATCAGAAGAAGATTATCTTAACGTTCATACTTCAGTTTAGAAATTGCAATCTCATCGTAGATTCGATCGACAACTCTCATAATCCTTTATTTCTTCAAAATGGAGATCATCCAAGTATGTTGGTCATCTTTGATATCCTGATCGGTGATAATTCCAATTCATGGATTGTTGTTATGAGAACAAGCCTAGAAGCTAAAAACAAGATTGATTTTGTTAACGGAACTCTTCATTGAACGCCTAAATCAGATCATTTATACAAAATTTGGAGTTGCAGTAACAGTATGATTAAAGCATGGATCCTCAATGTTGTTTCGAAACAAATCTATGCCAATATCCTGTATTTCTATATTTCTATAATCTTGCACAAATCTATAATCTTGATCAAAAGATAAATAATCTCAGGAAAGGTAGTTCTTCTTTATATGATTACTACACTAAGATGATCACTCTGTGGAAACAACAGTCGTGTGTAAAGAGTATTATGTAAAATGGAGGTTATCGCTGTCCATAGGTCATGAGGTTTATTGAAGATCAAGAAACTACTGATGTGTCTGCATTTTGCCACATTTTAGGACCATTATTTAGCATGTTTTGCATTCATACTTGCATTATTATCATGGTTTTAGGTTCTTTTAGGCATAATTTGCATACTTAGTGTTGGGCATTGCATACATTGCATAAAAGGTATTTTTAGGCACTTTTTGGAGATTATCATGGAGTATTTCGGACTACAAGAAGACCAATGAGGAATCGTCTGGCCTAAAGTTGAAGTTCAGGATGTGAACTAGAATATTTGGCACTCGAGTTTTGACACTCGACCATCACTTGGTCGAGTGGATTTGCGGACCAGAACTAAGACTTTTGACAAGGATGACTTCTTGGGCTTCTCTGCGAAAAAGGCCCATCAATACCTATTTGTGCAAAGCCAAGCAACTATTTTAGGCTTTTTCTATTTTCTTTCTTAAGGAAATTTCTTTTTCACTTTTTAAGAAATTTCCCATTTTCTTTCTAGGGAATTTTCCCTTTTCTCTTTAAGTATTTTTTTCCTTTTTCTTTAAGATATTTTGATCTATAAATTGTACTAGAATTTCCAGCTTTAATATACAATATTTTCTAGGAAATTTCGACTTCTCTTTACAAAGCAATTTATGATTTTTAGTCTTAAGTTTATGCAATTGATTTTCGATTTTGAGTCTATGTTTTACTTCATGAATTCTGAGTAAGTTAGTCTAGGGTTCTTGAGGAAAGGGTGAGATTAGGGGAAAACTTAGGGATTTCCAGATTTGTTTATGTTTGATTAAGGTCTTAGATCTCTTTAATTTAAGTGTTCTTAATGCTTGTTTCTTTCTGATCAATTGAAATTCAATCTCTTGGTGAACCCCCCCGAGACGCGTTTGGGGAATCACTTGAACATGCTTAAGTTAAGATAACATCTTCCTAGCTCAAGATATTGATTGTCTAGGGTGTTATTAGGCTTTGTAAGCTCCATACTTAAAGCCTCTTGAATTTCCAATCGTTGGGCGATAGTCAAGTCAGGTTGTCTTTTAGGAGAGGTCCCATTGTGCGAGAACGAATGTGATTACTTTGTGATTCCTTGCTTAGAGGTCATCTAAATAGGTTGATAAACAAGTTTGGAACCCCTAGGAATACCCTAATCATTGATCCTTAACCTCGAGAACCCCTTTTTCCTTTATTGAATTTTCGTGATTTTAATACTCTGCTTTTAGGTTGAGATTCTGTGTTGCACTTCATTCTGTTTTATTATTGCTTTATTTTTAACGCTCTGTTTTTACATTCTATTTTCATTTCTCGTTTTTAGCATTCTGTTTTAGGATTTCGCTTTCACCCAGTTTAGACAACTGCTCACTAAATCGAATCTGGCTTAGATTAGGATAAGTAGATTACATCTTGATTGCTAGTTACTCTCCTAGTGGATTGACACCATTTTGTACTACAATTGATTAGATAGACAGTTTGGTATTTGAGAAAACACCGTAAAAACATCTTTATCAAATTGGCGCTGTTGCCAACTGGGTTCTAGTTAGCTACAATTAGGGAAATCACTTTCCTGAGACTAAGTTTTACTATAATATTCTAATCTCGTTTCTGGTTTTTGTCTGCTTTCAGGTACACTCGATCAACAAGCTCGACCAACTCAGCTCGAGCTCTTTGATCTTTCCTCTGTTTCCAGAAAGTTCGAGCAGACCCCAGAAACACTCGATCAGTACACTCGAGCACCACCTGCTCGAGTGTTATTTTCAACAACAAAAACAACTTGCATGAATACCAGGTCTCGTGGTAGTGAAGATCTCATCCCATACTCTGACAGAATATACCGTTTTCCTCGTGAATACTTGCGAGAACAACGGAACAGATTGAACGAAGAATACACGGATCAGGTGAACATGGAAGAATACGTACAAGCTACTGAACTAGGAACTCGTCCTAGGAGAGTTAGACACATTGGTGCCGGTGATGCTCCCAGTATTCACACTCAACGCCATGGAATTGTCCCACCAGCCATCGCCAACAACAACTTTGAAATTAAGAGTGGAATGATCTCCATGGTCCAGAACAGTAAATTTCATGGTTTACCTTCTGAGGATCCACTGGATCATCTTGATGAGTTTGAAAGACTAACCAGTTTGACAAAGATAAATGGGGTTAGTGAGGGTGCTATGAAATTGCGATTGTTTCCTTTCTCTCTTGGAGACAAAGCACATATATGGGAAAAACACTTGCCACAAGGGTCTATTACATCTTGGGATGCCTGCAAACAAGCGTTTCTAGGCAAATTCTTTTCCATCTCCAGAACTGCAAAACTTCGCAATTCTATCTCTGGTTTCAAGCAAAACCATTCTAAGACATTCTCTGAGGCTTGGGAACGATTCAAGATGTACCATTCACAATGTTCTCATAATGGTTTCACCACTGAGTCTCTTCTCAGTACTCTCTACAGAGGCGTCATTCCCAAGATACGTATGTTGCTTGATACAGCCAGCAATGGGAATTTTCTGAATAAGGATGTCGATGATGGATGGGAATTAGTGGAGAATTTAGCTCAAGCAGATGGCCAATACAGTGAAGACTATGATCGAACTCCTAGAGGCGCAATAGATTCAGATATGGTTAGTAGAAAGGAGCTCAAAGCTATACAAGATAAACTGGACAAGCTACTCTCAGCTCACCATAAGCAAGTACACCATGTAGGTGAATCAGAACGGGTTGAAAAAGACGATGATGAAGTTGAAGAGGTAAATTTCGTGCAGAATGAAAGCAACAACTACAGACAATTCAACAGCTACAAACCAAACCCTAACCTCTCCTACATAAACACAAATGTAGCAAATCCAAACGACCAGGTGTACCCACCCAAACCGCACCCACAACCACAACCAAAACCATTTATACCCAAACAACAGTACCATCAAACACACCACCAACCACCACCTGGATACGAACAACCACCACAACAAACACCTGAAGTGATGGACATCTTGCAGCAGATATTAAAGGGACAGACAACCACCGCTTCCGAATTAACAAGGAAATTTGCTGAGGTACACGCTAAGATCGATGCTTCATATAATGACCTCAACTGCAAGTTTGAGACTCTTAATGCCCATCTCAAATATGTGGAGAATCAGCAAGGATCTTCATTAACTGCAAAACAAACCGGACAGCTACCTGGAAAAGTTGTTCAAAACCCTAAGGAGTATCACGCCAACGCCATTACACTCTGTAGTGGTCGTGAATTGCTAATCCATGCTGAATCGACAGAGAACACTGAGGACAGTGTCCTTCAGGAAGGGGAAGATGATTTGGTCGAAGAACAGACATAAATCAGCATAGAAAAGCCGAAATCTATGACACTCGACCAAGACGCTCGAGCACCACCTGCTCGAGTGTCAGAGACGCAGCCCAAAAACACAACTGACGTACAGAAAGACCCAAAACCGTTTGCTCCACCTCCTTTCAAACCACAACTTCCTTTCCCACAAAGATTCAAAAAGGATGTTGCAGACAAGTACAAGGCTCTCTTTGAAAAACAGATGAGGGACGTTGAAGTAAAAATACCGATTCTGGATGCCTTTATGCTAATGCCCCCTTATCAAAAGTTTTTGAAGGATGCAATCAAAGACAGAACACAAGAAGTCGAAGGGATGGTTGTGCTAACACATGAGGTCAGTGCTATTATACAAAGAAAAGTTGTACCTAAGAATCTTGATGATCCAGGAACCTCTTCACAATCCCATGCTCGCTTGAACCTCTCACATTCAGAAGTTGCTTGTGTGATTTCGGGGCATTGATCAGCCTGATGCCTCTAACAGTCGCAAAAGGATTAGGGTTCGACAAGTACAAGTCTTGTAAGATATCTTTGGTACTGGCTGATAGATCGGTTAGGATTCCACATGGAATTCTATAAGACTTACCAGTTCGGGTCGGAGGAGTAGAAATCCCCACGGATTTCGTTGTTCTAGATATGGGAGAAGAACCAAAAGACCCCTTGCTATTTGGTAGGCCTTTCTTAGCCACTGCAGGAGCTGTGATCAATGTACCAAAAGGAGAAACCGAACTCAATCTTAGGAAAGATTTCAAGATGACTTTCAGCATCAGCGACATAATGAGAAAACCAACCATTGAGGGTCAGCTATTCGTGGTGCAAGAAATAGATGATCTCTCAAAGAATCTGTTTGGGGAATTGATAGAGAAAGATCACCTCGGTATTGCTTTGATAAAAGACGGTTGTGATGGATACATATACGAAGAAACTGAGGTATACAAAGGCTTGTTGGACTCTTGCAAATCACTGAAAAGTGAAAAACAGTTCGAGACCTTACACTCGACCTCAACACTCGAGCAAGCAGAGCTCGAGCATCCCGATTTAGCCTCTGAAAATCAACGCTCGACCACAACACTCGACCACACCAAGGTCGAGTGTCAGATCGAGGACGACAGGTCGGAGCTCAAATCACCAAAATTGGAACTCAAACCACTCCCCTCCGGGCTCAGGTACGCATTTCTTGGATCTAACTCTACTTATCCAGTAATAGTAAATAATGCATTGAGTGATGATGAGTTAGACATGTTGCTTTCTGAATTAAGATGGTTTAGAAAAACCATAGGATATTCACTGTCTGACATTAGAGGGATCTCTCCCGACTTGTGCACACATAGAATTCACCTTGAAAATGAATCTTATGCTAGCAGGGAACCTCAAAGGAGATTGAATCCGAATTAAAAGGAGGTTGTTAAAAAGGAAATTTTGAAACTGTTAGATGCTGATATAATTTACCCTATTTCTGATAGCAAATGGGTATCACCTGTGCATTGTGTGCCTAAAAACGGAGGGGTCACTGTCATTAGGAATGAAAATGATGATTTAATCCCAACTAGAACTATTACAGGACATATGATATGCATTGATTTTAGGAAATTGAATTCTGCATCTAGAAAAGATCATTATCCTTTGCCATTTATCGATCGGATGCTAGAAAGGTTGGCTAATCACTCATATTACTGTTTCCTTGATGGATATAGTGGATTTTTCCAAATCCCTATACATCCAAATGGTCAGGAAAAAACAACCTTTACTTGCCATTATGGTACATTTGCATATAGGAGAATGCCATTTGGTCTTTGTAATGCACCTGCTACTTTTCAACGTTGCATGACTTGTATATTTTCGGATCTGATTGAGGAGATGGTTGAAGTGTTCATGGACGATTTTTCTGTCTATGGTTCTTCCTTCTCCTCTTTATTGTCGAACTTGTGCAGGGTTTTATCCAGGTGTGTTGAGACGGATCTCGTGCTTAATTGGGAGAAATGCCACTTCATGGTGAGAGAAGGCATCGTTCTAGGTCATAAGATTTCAGAGAAGGGCATCGAAGTCGATAAAGCCAAAATAGAAGTGATGGTTCAGCTGCAGCCGCCCAAAACAGTCAACATTAAGAGTTTCTTGGGACATGCAGGATTTTATAGGCGATTCATCAAAGACTTTTCAAAGACTGCTAGGCCTCTAACTCGTCTCCTTTGCAAGGAAGCAGATTTCGTCTTTGACGAGGAATGCCTCAAGGCTTTTCTCGAACTTAAAGAAGCCTTGATAACAGCACCAATAGTCCAAGCACCTGACTGGAATCTCCCTTTTGAGATAATGTGTGACACTATTGACTATACTGTTGGAGTAGTTCTTGGACAGAAGAAGGATAGGAAACTGAATGTGATCTTCTATGCTAGTAGAACACTAGATGAAGCCCAGGTGAAATACGCCACCACAGAGAAGGAATTGCTTGCAGTCGTATTCGCTTTTGAGAAATTCAAGTCCTATCTGGTTGGATCGAAAGTTATTGTGCATACTGATCATGCAGCTCTAAGATACTTGATGAAAAAGAAGGATGCTTAGCCTAGACTACTTAGGTGGATTTTGTTGCTGCAAGAATTCGACATGGAGATAGTCGATAAACCAGGGATTGAAAACGGTGTTGCTGATCACTTATCGAGGATACAGGTTGAAGAAACCCTTCCAATGAATGATTCTATGCCTGAAGAACAACTGTTGAGTTTTTCCATCAAACGTTCGACCATGACACTCGAGCACCACCTGCTCGAGTGTCGGACCCACAATTAGAAAAGGTGTTTCTCGATCGGATCAAAATTTGTGGGAACTTGCTTACCATGGTATGCCGACTTGGTTAACTATTTGGTTGGAGGAGAGCTGCCTAAGACTCTGAATTATCATCAAAGAAAAAAATTATTCTGGGATGTAAGACAGTATTTTTGGGATGAACCTTATCTATAATAGCAAGGATCTGATGGACTGTTCAGAAGATGTGTATCAGGAGAAGAAGTCAAGGGAATATTGGAGCACTGCCATGGATCTACTTATGGAGGACACTTTGCTGCATTCAAAACAGCACAAAAGATTCTTCAACCCGGGTTATGGTGGCCATCAATTTTCAAAGACTGCCAAGAGTTTATATCTAGATGTGATTGCTGTCAAAGAATGGGTAGTATAAGCAAGAGGAATGAGATGCCGCAGAATCCGATCTTGGAAATAGAAGTGTTTGACTGTTGGGGAATCGATTTTATGGGGCCATTTAAGCCTCCTTCTTTAGGGAACAGGTACATTCTGGTTGCTGTGGATTATGTCTCTAAATGGGTAGAAGCTATTGCAGCTCCTACAAACGATGCAAAAGTGGTACTTAAGCTTTTCAAACACATAATATTTCCCATATTTGGTGTTCCAAGAGTTGTGATCAGCGATGGAGGATCCCACTTTGTCAACAAGGTTTTCGAGAATTTGCTTAGGAAACATGGGGTTAAACACAAAGTGGCAACTCCTTATCATCCTCAAACCAGGGGACAAGTCGAGGTTTCTAACAGGCAGATTAAATCGATTTTGATGAAGATAGTTGGGCTGTCAAGACGTGATTGGGCCGCTAAATTAGATGATACTCTATGGGCCTATAGGACTGCTTTCAAAACACCCATTGGACGCACACCTTTTCAACTACTTTATGGAAAGTCCTGCCATTTTCCAGTAGAGCTAGAGTACAAATCGATTTGGGCAACCAAACTCCTAAATTTCGATATCAAGACAGCACAAGAAAAGAGGCAGATGGATCCACATGAGCTTGAAGAAATGAGACTTGAAGAATATGATAGCTCAAAAGCATACAAAGATCGCACAAAGGCAGCTCACGACAAAAAGATCCAGCGGAAAATAATCGAAGTTGGTGATCAAGTACTTCTCTTTAACTCAAGACTCAAGCTGTTTCATGGAAAACTACGATCAAAGTGGTCTGTTCCGTTCAAAGTACTGCAAGTTTTACCTTATGGAGCAGTCACTTTAGCCAACAGCAATGGGGAAGGATTCACTGTGAACGGTCATAGAGTTAAGCCTTATTTGGCCAACTGCACGATTCCCGAGGGAACTTCGGTTCTGCTCGGTGAACCGCCTCCTCTCCAATAAATAGGAGGAAGTCAAGCTTGAGACTATAAACAAGCGCAGTTGGGAGGCAATCCCAAAGGTATCCTCTGTATATATACATTCAATTTTTTCAGCATGTTTAAGTTCTTTACGTATATTTGTTATTTTTCATTTTTACTTACATCTATTTCGTCTTACATGCACTTGGAAGGTTTTTTTGTACTCTTTTACAGGAAAGTGGAGCCCAAATAGGACAGGTGGGGTCGGAACCGATAAGATGGGACAGCACACGACCACGCCTGGTCGAGTGTCCCACTCGAGTGTCAGCCATCACTTGACAGACTGACACTCGACCAAACCTGCTCGAGTGTTAGGCTCGAGCGTCCCGTCATCATGCCTATTCACATGCCTCCAAGCCTATAACTGCCAAAGCTGAGAAAGCGGAGACATTTACTCCGAAAAATGGGTTAAATCTTTCTTTAATGCAATATCTTTTATATTTAATTCAAAAGATTAGATTTAATCCAAGTTCAAATTTTGAATTTGAAAAGATTCCCCCTTTGTCTCTCCTCCTCTATAAAAGGAGGAGGCGCCTCTCTCGTTTCATTCACACGAAATACACTTTCTTTCTAATATTTCTCTCTAGTTTTTCTCTCTTTTACAGAAGCAAATCGTCTCTCTCTCTGTCCATCCACTACACTCGACCATTTCAACTCGAGTGTCAAGGTCGAGCGTCGCAACACTTACTCTTTTTCCGATCAACTCTCACTATGACTGACGGCAAAACCAACAAGGCTAACCTCCTCCGCCTTAGAGCCAAGAATAATGCTTGATTGAGAAGAAATCCTGTCGAAGGAGAGTCTTCTAAGAGCACGAACAAACCGAGCAAAAAGGAGAAGAGAAGGTTAGAAGTTCAATCTGAGAATAAATCGGAGGAAGGAAGAGAGTACATGGACGAGGACGATATGGATCCAGACCTCGTCGAAGAAACACTTCGTGAAGATGGATACGGCGAGAGAGAGGCTGCGGAGGCAAGAGAGATAATCCTTGCTGGAAAGAGAGAGAAAGAGATGAAGGAGAGGCACAACTCGGCAAGGGCACTAAACGATCTGCGGAGGATGGATTTCATAGGGACCCGTTATCCATGCAAGGAGGCACTGACCGCGATGGGAATAGCTAGAGATGTGGATCTAATGTTACAAAACTGTGGGCTGTCCACATTTGTGCAATATCCGCAACGAGCATACAAGGAGGAGACTCTACAGTTTTTGGCGACGGTTCAGATCGTTCTATACGATGCAGAAAACGAGAGTCTCCAAGAAAGGCAAGGTGGCGGTTACATCTTCTTTGCGATTAGAGGAAGAGACTATCAAATGACTTTCAGAGCACTTCGAGACCTCTTCGAGTTCCCAAGAGCCGAGTCCGAGAACTATGGGCCGGATTTCGATAGAGCAGAATTGGATTATCTGTGGCGGTCGATAGCGTTAACAAGAAGCAGATTCTCATCCTCTCGATCTAAGGCGTCTCTAATCCGAAACCCAGCCTTGAGGTATTTTCGAACAATCCTTGCAAATACATTTTTCTCACGTTTTACTACTGGAACAATCAATCTAGGAGAAATGGAAATGCTGGTGACTGCTCTCAAGGACATTGTTGGTACAAAGAGCGACGGATCCCCGATTATCGGAGATCAGAACAGCGCTGGTCTAACCATCCAGTTTGCAAACCAGTTGGTCACATACCGCGATTGGGCAAGGGACAATAAGACTGGAGGACGTGATGGTAAGATCATGATTGGCGGACTTGTCACATGCATTCTGTAGAGATGTAATGTGCCAATCGATGAGATAGAATGGGCTGATCCTCGATTCATGAACATCGATCACTTAAGGAGAAGCCAATTCTTGGCCGCGACTGAGGTTCGAGGTAAGCTCCTTTACTCTTTCCATCATTTGCTTAGACCAAATGCTTTTCTACTCTTGCCAAACCGGGAGTACACATCGATAAGGATGGGGCAGAACACGGATTTTAATCCGCCCTTAAAAGCCTTGTACGATCCCAATGGCCCTCAGCAAAGTTCATCTCCAACAAACAGCGATGAAGTGGATCCTGAGGCGTATTGTTTTGAAGAATACACGATGCCACCACGTCAAGGAGAACCAGTCCGAGAAGCACACAAGCACATAAGCTTGTTGCAAAAGATGAACAAATGGCTGATAAAGAAGGTGAAGAAGCTGACTGCAAGCAACGAAGCTAGAAGGCAGGAAAACGAGGATCTAAGCAGAAGAGTGGCTATTCTAGAAAGAAACAGCGGTCCACCACCACCACCAACTATTCGCCCAAGAAGAGCCTCTGTGTCCACGGATCGTGAAAGGCAGAACCAACCCGCACCAGCTAGACACTCCTCTGCAAACCCCGCAGCCTTCTCATACAAAAGGTCTTTTGATGCTGCTGAGGCAAGCTCGAGTCAGCCGCTCGAGCACCAACCGATCGAGCATCAATCCAAACACTCGACCGAAACGCTCGAGCAAGCTGAGCTCGAGCGTCAGAGGCACAATGACCACTACATGGAAATCATGCGGAATGTGGCAGCCGACTACTGGAACCACTAGAGAGGTACCAAAAACCCTTCCTTTCATTGTAAATACCATTGCATATTTTTCACATGACTTGCTGGTCTAGGATCCTCTTTCGGACTTTTATACACACAAGGGACTATGTGATTTAAGTTTGGGGGAGGGTTCTAGAGGATATTTGACTTTGTTTTATGTGATTCTTAGTTTTTATTCTTTGCATTTGATCATTTGCATTACATCTAAGGCATAGAAAAACCAAAAATATTTTCTTTAGCATATTTTTAGATTGCATATCATCTAAGGCATAGAAAACCCATAAAAATTTGAAAAAAATCAAAAAAAACATTAGTCAAAAACAGAGTGTTCATGTAGCTGCATTGCATTCATATAGGATTGAGTCTAGAGTTTCGGGAATCATCTTGCTAAATAGATAGACTTGCTAGGTTGATTGGCTAATAACCATAGTGAACTTTTAGACTTGCGTTTTTTCCCTCTTGAACACTGATTGGTAGATCATTGACCTTTGAAACCAATACTTAGGTTGTGTCTCAAAAAGAACCAGATTTGTTGCCTCATAATCGAATTCTATTTTTTCCAAATTAGGGGCTTGAGATACATTGCATAAGATCCTTCCTTAGGTTCAGCTAGCTAAGTAAAAAGAAAAGCATAAGATGAATATAGAATCATCCTTCTCAACTCGGCTCAAATAATATGGTCTAAAATGAACGGGGATTGTGCGTAAACCCGTACCTTCTTGTGTTCATCAATAAAACCATTTTGATATCGCCTAAGATAGACCGGAACTGTGCGTAAACCCGTACTTTTTCGCGTCCTATTAATAAAGCTAATACATAGATGCCTAAGGTGGACCGGGACAGTGCGTAAACCCGTACTTTTTTGTGTTTCATTGATAAAGCTGAAGCTAATAAAAACGAGTAGGAGTTGAGAAGTGATCGAAAATGCTTAATCCATAGTGACTAGCTGAATTTGAGGAAGTTGAATCCTAAGGTCTTTGATCAATAGCCCCTCTTGCGGACTGCACTTAAAAGAAATAGGTTTCGAATCTGAGTTTCTTAAGAGTCCAACTAAGTGTTAGGGAATATTCGGTTTTTATGCTAAGCCTTGATGAAAGTAAATTGTGGTTCTTACAAAGGAATAAGGGTTAACTTGTGGATTACGGTTTTTTAGTTTGATAAGTTGTTTGTTTGAGTAAGATGTTCCCATTGTCAGCAACTTCTCTTCCTTCTTAGATCGATGCATATTTGCTTGAGGGCAAGCAAAGACTAAGTTTGGGGGAGTTGATGTGTCTACATTTTACCACATTTTAGGACCATTATTTAGCATGTTTTGCATTCATACTTGCATTATTATCATGGTTTTAGGTTCTTTTAGGCATAATTTGCATACTTAGTGTTGGGCATTGCATACATTGCATAAAAGGTATTTGTAGGCACTTTTTGGAGCTTATCATGGAGTATTTCGGACTACAAGAAGACCAATGAGGAATCGTCTTGCATAAAGTTGAAGTTCAAGATGTGAACAAGAAGATTTGGCAATCCAGTTTTGACACTCGATCATGACACTCGACCATCACTTGGTCGAGTGGATTTGCGGACCAGAACTAAGACTTTTGACGAGGATGACTTCTTGGGCTTCTCTGCGAAAAAGGCCCATCAATACCTACTTGTGCAAAGCCTAGCAACTATTTTAGGCTTTTTCTATTTTCTTTCTTAAGAAAATTTCCTTTTTCACTTTTTCAGGAATTTCCCATTTTCTTTCTAGGGAATTTTCCCTTTTCTCTTTAAGTATTTTTTCCTTTTTCTTTATGATCTTTTGATTTATAAATTGTACTAGAATTTCCAGCTTTAATATACAATCTTTTCTAGCAAATTTCGACTTCTCTTTACAAAGCAATTTACGATTTTTAGTCTTAAGTTTATGCAATTGATTTTCGATTTTGAGTCTATGTTTTACTTCATGAATTCTGAGTAAGTTAGTCTAGGGTTCTTGAGGAAAGGGTGAGATTAAGGTCTTAAGGTCTTAGATCTCTTTAATTTAAGTGTTCTTAATGCTTGTTTCTTTCTGATCAATTGAAATTCGATCTCTTGGTGAATCCCCCCCGAGACGCGTTTGGGGAATCACTTGAACATGTTTAAGTTAAGATAACATCTTCCTAGCTCAAGATATTGATTGTCTAGGGTGTTATTAGGCTTTGTAAGGTCCATACTTAAAACCTCTTGAATTTCCAATCGTTGGGCGAGAGTCAAGTCAGGTTGTCTCTTAGGAGAGGTCCCATTGCGCGAGAGTGAATGTGATTACTTTGTGATTCCTTGCTTAGAGGTCATCTAAATAGGTTGATAAACAAGTCTGGAACCCCTAGGAATACCCTAATCATTGATCCTTAACCTCGAGAACCCCTTTTTCCTTTATTGAATTTTCGTGATTTTAATACTCTGCTTTTAGGTTGAGATTCTGTGTTGCACTTCATTCTGTTTTATTATTGCTTTATTTTTAATGCTTTGTTTTTACATTCTATTTTCATTTCTCGTTTTTAGCATTCTGTTTTAGGATTTCGCTCTCACCTAGTTTAGACAACTGCTCACTAAATCGAATCTGGCTTAGATTAGGATAAGTAGATTACATCTTGATTGCTAGTTACTCTTCCAGTGGATTGACACCATACTGTACTACAATTGATTAGATAGACAGTTTGGTATTTGAGAAAACACCGTAAAAACATCTTTATCAACTACTCGCATAATTCGTTTCTTTATGGGACTTAATGATAAATTTTCTACTATTCGGGGTCAAATTCTCAACATAAAACATCACCCTTCTTTATCTGAAATTTGTAACATGCTTTATCAAGATGAAGGACAGATAATCAGAACTCATTTTGAGCCTCAACCTTCAGCTTTTCAAGTCAAAATGTACTTGTGCTGTTGTTGTTCATTTCAACTCTGGTCAAAAGCCTCATCCTAGTGTTACTGGTCACACTACTGATCGTTGTTACAAATTAGTGGGATATCCAATTGGATGGAAACCTAAGAACCAGAGAGGAAATCAATGGAACACAACTTCTATCTCAGCAAATCTAGCTCTTACATATTCAATGTCTCTTAATTATTAACCTATTGATCTCATCAAATATCAAATTCAACAACATATGGCTTTTTTTCTTGACAAAAAAACTGCAACCTCAAATTGCAACCATACCTGAAGTTTCAAATCAAACAAGTATTACCATTCTCCATCAACATCTTTGGTGACTAGTACATTTTTATCCCTTCATATCATGCTCTACATTTGAGCATACTCGTCCTTATGTTTATTCTATGACTGATAATGTTCAAAATTTGAATGAATGGGTTATAGACACTGGTGCTACACATCATGTATGCTTTGATGAAACTTTATTTCAGAATTTCACATCTTTACTTGACACTACAATTAAGCTTCCTACAAGATAGTTAAGCTTCGTACAAGATTGGCAGTTAAAATTGTTGGTATTAGAACAATCATATTGAGTGACATTGTTCTCCTCACTGATATTTTGTTTATATCTCAATTCAAGTTTCATCTTCTCAGTGTTACTTCTTTAACCAAATCCCTTCAGTGTGGTTTCTTGTTTGATTCAACTCACTGTGAAATTCAGGACTTTCAAGTGTATTGACGATTGGAATGGGTAATGTTCGATTTAACCTCTACTTATTTGACAACAAATCTCTGGTTTCTCATGCAACTCCAACCATTTGCAATGTCTCAAAGCTCAGTCATCACATTGTGGCATCAAAGACTTGGACATCCATCACTCAAGTCCTTGAAGCTTTTTCTGGTATTTTGTTAGTTTCTCCAAACAAAAAATGCAAGTCCTTTTCATTGTAAGACTTGTCATTTAGCTAAGAAAAAACATTTACCTTTATATCCAGAGAGAAATAAATCCAATAAAGTCTTTGAGTTAGTTCATATTGACATTTGGGATCCATTTATGATGCCTTCTTATGATGGATATCGTTATTTCTTAACCAATATGGATGATCATTCCAGAGCCACATGGATCTACCTTAACAACTAGACGTTCTTACTGTTTTTTCCATCATTTGTCACATTGATTAAGAATCAATTCGAAGTTAAACTCAAAGCAGTTCAATCTGACAATGATCCAGAATTTAATTTCTCATAACATTTCCACCAGAAAGGTATTAAATCCTTTCATTCTTGTACTGAGACTCCTCAGCAAATTCAATTGTTGAAAAAAAACATCAATACCTTCTCTCGATAGCTTGTGCCTTGATGTTTCAATCTAATGTACCTCTAGAGTATTGGAGTGAATGTTTAATGACTTCAATGTTTTCATCAATCGTCTTCCGACCTCCAAATCTTGAAGAGAAATCTCCATTTGAACTTTTGATGCAGAAGCAACCTAACTACAATGGCTTGAGAACCTTTGGATGTTTAGCATATGCTTCAACTTCTCCAAAGCAGCGTCATAAATTTGCTCCAAGAGCTAAAGCCTATGTATTTTTGGGATATCCTACAGGTTATAAAGGTTTTAAACTGCTTGACATCAAGAACAACATTGTTTTCATTTTCAGACATGTCACATGCTTTGAAGACATATTTCCATATGCGTCTACATTTGTTCATACATCAGTGGATACATGCTTCTTTGTACCTCTATCTTCTAATCTATCTCCAGATGTTGAACACTTTCCTCATCCTGATGATGATCATGACTCATATGAAGCTGAAAACTCTTCGCCAATCTCCATTGAAGTCCTTCCTATACCTGATGAAGTGGAACATATTGATAAGGTTCTTCCCCATGTTTCCAAAACCCTTGTTAATCTGTAGGATTATCATTGTTACTGTGTTGACCCTAATGTTAAATATCTCATGTCTGATATTTTCTGCTATGATCAATTCTCCAATGAATTTTGATGTTTTCTCACATCTATCACTAAGAGTATGAACCTAGATTCTACAATGAAGCAAAAAAAAATTGACATATGGAATGGTGCTATGGGGACTGGAATTTGGAGCTTTTGAAGATGCTCACACATGGAAAGTTTTATCTCTTCCTGAAGGTAAACGTGCCATTAGATGCAAATGGCTTTATAAAGTTAAATATAATGGAGATGGAACTATTGAGCATCATAAAGCTTGGTTAGTAGCTAAAGGTTACACTCAGATGAAGATTTAGATTATGTGGATACTTACTTTCGTGTCGCAAAGCTTTCCTCTGTGAAATTACTACTTGGTCTAGCGGGGAAACTTGGATGGCATCTTTCTCAACTTAATATATTGAATGTCTTCCTAAATAGAGATCTTAATGAAGAGATTTATATGGAACGTCATCATGGATATGTCGGGGGGACTCTTTACCTGGAAATGTTGTCTGCAAACTCGACAAATCTTTGTATGGCCTTAAGCAAGCCCCCAGACAATGGTACATGAAAATTTTCAGACACATTAATTGGTCTTGGTTATGACAAGTCTGTATCAGACACATTAACATGGCATCTATTCACATCGCTAAGAATCTTGTTTATCATAAGCGAACCAAACACGTTGAGCTTGGTTGTTGTCATATTGTCTGAGAACGTGTTGAGAAAGGAATTCTTAAGCTTTCCCATGTTTGTACTGATCTTTAGATTGCGGATATCTTTAACAAACCTCTTTATCTGACTCAATTTCAAACTCTTTCGGGCAAAATGGATGTTTCTTCTATCTACACTCCATCTTGAGGGGGGACTATTAGTTTACACATATCATCTTGTCATTTGTAAATTGATAATTAGTTAGAAACAGAGTTTGTTACCATCGTTAACCTTTGTTTAAGCTTAAAAATCATTGTGTATATAAGCTCATCGTGTGTACAAATTACGTTTAACACTTATCAATAAAATCATTCATTTACTAAAAACATATCATCTTCCTAACCGTATGTGATAAGATTTGTGATTTTTTATTCAATCATTTATGTCTTGCTGCACATATGTTTTATATTTTAGTTGAAAACATATGGGCCTAATTTCTAGTGAGAATTTGTGGATCTGGATTGCAATTCAAGATATTAGATATAATCACAAAGAAGAGAAAACTAATATATAAGACAAATTTTGTTTAAATATTCAAATGAAGAAACACATGAGCTAACCTGAAAT
>JAKUCM010000668.1:0-60228 GCA_023374145.1 Lepidium sativum | reverse complement strand
ACGACACGCAGTGTCAATACAAATTACCAAACACCACTTGAAGGCTTAGAAGTTTTAGATGAGATGTATATGTCAAAAGTATCTTTCAATCATATGATATTTTACTAAATGCAGAAAAAAAGATTTAGAGATGAGAAATTGAAATTGCACATACTCGTGAATCGATCCGGAGATATTTCCAACTAAGTTCATAGCTCCCTTCCATCGTTTTAACTTCTCCTCACCAAATCTTTTCGAGTGATCTTCAAAATCTTTTTCAAAAGGACCTTCCTGTGTCCGAACTTTCCATGGTTCAACCTCATAAAAGATTGGTAACACCAAACGTTTCAGAGATGATCTCAGATCGCAGATCATTGCTAACTCTTCAAGGCGCAGGTGAGATTTAGCGTAGTTAGAAGACAAAACTACGACCAAAACCACCGAGTCTTCTATAGCCTCCACTCTACTTGGATCGAGCTCAAGATCTCCGTCATGTTCCACGTCATCATTCCATACCCGGACCTCTGCCTTCAAGAGCGCTTCATAAAGATGTTTCGTGAAGTTGTGGCTCGTGTCTCTCTCGAAACTGAGGAATGTGCCCCACTTGATTCTAGAACGCAGATTAGAAACGGCGCTAGTCTTCATCTTCTCCTATCTTTCTTTGTCGAAATCAAGTTTGGAAGTCAAAAGGATGCAGAAAGTCTTCAACTGTATCATTAAGAGAAGTTATATATATTCAGACTTTAGTGTTACATCACACACGTCACAGTTTTTTTGTTTTTACTTTGACATGACTCTTCTCCAAACTAGAAACGCCACGCAGTTACATGAGTAACATAGTTCAGAATGGCACACAGTTGTATTTCAGATCTGAAAGATGGAACGGATTCATCAGACGTTATTTTTATGAGAGTGACACAGGCAACAACTGGGTTTATTATATCTTTCTACGTATTGACCTTTTGAAGATTGAAGAACCCTCAAAAATAAAAGTCAAAGATCAAAGGTTATAGCTTCATTACATATTTTCTTGTGCGGAAAGAAAGAGCAGTTTGGACTCTTTCGAGTAAAGACGATCATATTTACAGAACGAGCAACGAAGTATTATTCACAGAGAGATGTAGTTTTCTAGGGTAGAAGATCATGTAACAGTAGATTCATTTTCTGAGCTAGCTTCACCTTCGTAGAAAGAAGTGAAGAAATTAACAAGTTTCTGAGAAACGGTTAACTGTGTCTCGGTTAATAAATGTTCCTCGCCTTTAAAATCATCATCACCTTCGTAAACTAAATAAATCCCATGCATCTTGAGCTCAACGCCTTTTTTGATCGGCGGTTCTCTTTTGATCACCTGTATGGTGTATCCATCTTTCAACATTGTAACCATTGGGTGGAAAGCGGAGTAACGGCAGATGTGGAGTTGATCCTCACTTGTTCTAGGTACTCCAAAGAGGTGCAATGCGTGGGTGTATAAGTCGAAGTCAAGTTTGAGAATTTGGGCTTGAACCTCTACCACAGCAGGCAGCTGGTAGTCATCTCTAATGTCCTGATTAAGAGCCACAACAACAGCAAGAATTATGCCTTCGAGTTCTCTGTTCGGTTGAGCTGAGAACGTCAGAGGGCCTTGTGCGAACCAGTTTGGGATTCTGTTTCCAGGCAAGCTCAAATTTCGCAACAATTTCAAAGAAGCCTGTTAAGAGAAGAATAAGTTTTTTAACAGACATTTGAGGTTCATCTAATTTGAGATTCTATGGAGTTATCGGAATCACCTTGGAAAGTCTTTTCTTTACTGCAACGGAGCAGGTCGAGTTACAGCCGCTCATGTATAACAGTTTTAGAGATGTCAACTTTTCTAGGCCTGGAACATCATCCACTTTCTCACAGTTTGTGAGATCGAGCTCATACAAGATTGTCAGCTCTGAAAGGTTGGATATACTTTCCAATGACAAGCAGTTGGCCAGGTTTAACTTCTCTAGTTTAGATGGAACAGGAGGAAGACATCTGAGCTCTCGGCAGTCGTACAATAAAAGTTCTTTGAGATCTGATAACCCCACGAGGCTAGCCGGAAGACTGTGAAAATAATTATTCCCCAAATTTAGTATCTTCAGAGATGAAAGCTTCTCAAGATCATCTGGGATTTTACCCGATATTTTCCAACCGCGAGCATCTAGTTCCTCAAGCAACAAGAGCTTTGAGAAAGAGTCTGGTACTTCCACAAAACGAGGTTCTTCATCTGTACCAGGAACATCACTTTTAGAACTTCTAAAAAGAGGCTTCTTCAGCATTTTCAATACCCTTAGATTTGAAAGGTTTCCAAAACTTTCTGGCAACTCTGTTACAGAAGTTTCCTGCATAATCAATCGGTGAAGAGACTTCAAGTTTCCAAATGATTCAGGAAGCCTCTTAAGGTTCTTACAGTTGTTCATTCCGAGTTCAACAAGGTTTTCCAGCTTGCCAAAATCTTCAGGTAGTTTCTCAATGTTAGAGCCTTCAAGGTATAAGCTATGTAGTGTGTCCATATCTCTGATTGAATTAGGTAGAAACTTCAATGATTTGCAGTTTCTCAACTCAAGTTTGCGAATAAAGTGCAAGGCACCAATCTCTTCTGGTAAACTTTCAATTGGGGTCTTATCTAACTGAAGTTCGAGAAGAGAATTTAATCCCCCAATTGAACTCGGAACCTGTTTCAAATTTTTGCAATCTCCTGCTGAGAAGTCAGTCAAGCATGGAAGTGAGGCCGGGATTAGAGGTAGCTCCTCCACCGCGCTTCCATTGAGAAATAACTCCTTCAATGATTTGAGGCCATTGATAGTGACAGGTATCTTAGAAATGGATGAACAGTGCATCAGATGCAGCTTCTGGAGATTTGTTAGATTTCCAATAGAACTTGGAAGATCTTGCAATGCAGTACTATCAAGATATAGCTTCTCTAAAGATGTCAATGTTCCTATGCACAAAGGTAGCTCTTTAATAGATCTGCAGCCTCTTAAACTAAGCTTTTCAAGATTCTCAAGGCAGCTGATAGATTTTGGTAACTTCTTTATTGCGGTTCCGTCAAGAAGGATCTCTTTCAAACATCGCATGTTACCAATGTTTTCTGGTAACACACTCAAACTTGAACACCCAGAGAGGACAAGTTTTTCAAGACGCTTCAATCCAGAAACATCCAAAAGAAATTGAGAAAGATTTGAACAGTTTCTGAGGTCCAGCTGAAGTAATGTTCTCAGATTACCAACTGATCTAGGAACCTTCGCTAGGAGATTGCATCGCTCTAAAACAAGCTTCTCTAAGGCTTTATGGTTTGATAAATCAGGAATGGCTTCCAAGCTGTGGCAACCACGCAAATTTATAACCTTCAAGTTCTCATCAACCTGAAAAGCAGATATAAAAAGTTTTATCACTGAGACTTTAGAACTCAAACTATATACTGCCCATATTAGGGGGAATAAGAAAGTTTACTTCTTTGTTGCGTAAACTCTGGACTCGTCTTATTCCACTCTCAGAAAGATCAAGAACAGCAAGTTGCCTAGCAAGGAAATCATGAGGGAGATTTTCTAGTGGGCAACCTTTCCACTGCATCCACTTGAGTTCGGATGGTAGGAGTTTAAGGTTTCCTTCCAGTTCCACGTTATTAATCTGAAGAAGTCTCAACTTCTTCATTAGAGAAAAAGGCTCAACAGGAATGGTTATTTCAGACTTTTTGTGCATTTCATCTGCTGGAAATCTAACAAATTTATTCTTCAGGTAATTAAACACAGAACAGATGCTTAGATTGTTGTGTAGATTCCTCGATGCAATTTCATCTGCAGTAAGGTCCCTCACAAACTTCTTTTTATAGTCAAATATGATTCCTCGGATTGACAGTGTTCCCTATTATTCCATTTCAGAAATAAAGATCATGTGAATGTAAGTTAAATACATTATACATATATACAACTGTAGATAAACTTACCTTCATATATTTCAATACATGCAATATTTCACCACGATCCCAAAGTCTACTTCTCATTTCAAGATCCTCTCTGCTTTCATTAAGGACCATCTGCCTTCCCATGTCACTAATCTGATCATGCATCCACAAAGTATCATTTTCTATGATCCTAATGAGAGATTTCTGTCTGAGGACACTGAGAGCAGCCTCAGCGTTAAACCCACATCCTTTCAGTATGTCAACAACTTCTTCTTTTGTCATTTCCATTCTGAGAAAGAGACACGCAACGTCAAGGAATACTATCTTTTCTTCATCGTCTAAAGATTGAAAACTTAGAGCCAAAACACTGTGAAGTTTGTCTAGCTGGATATTTTTCAGCTTCTCTAGTTGAACTTGCCATTCCTTTTCCTCCTTCTTGTCATACAACAGAGAACCAAACACCTCAATAGCCAATGGCAACAGTCCTGATATCTGGACAATCTTTCTAGACAAGTCCAATAGACTCTCTGTTGGTTTTTCCTTTCTTAGTGAATGATAACTAAACAGCTTCAACGCCTGTGTCTCAGTCAAGCACTTGACCTCATATTGTAGGTTCACTGAAAATCTACTCAGAACCTCTTCATCTCTGGTAGTGATGACTATAAGGCTTCCTTCACCGTACCATCTTGTTTCACCAACCAGCGCATCAACTTGGTCTAGGTTATCAACATCATCTAAAACTGCAAGAATCTTCTTCTCAGGAACATGTTCTTTTATCTTTGCCAGGCCTGCGTGAACATCTTCTATTTCAGGTTCCACACGGAAAAGTTCCTTGATGAGAGTTTTCTGTAGATTGACGAGGCCATCTTGGTCTGCTGATCTTTCTCTAACGTTGGAGATAAAAACTCTGTGCTCGAAGTTTCCAACGATCTTGTTATAGAAGGCTTTTGCGAGGGTAGTCTTCCCAATACCACCCATACCGTAAAGTCCCAGTACTTGGACACCAGAACTGGTTTCAGTGTCCAATTGACTCATCAAATCCTCGACACGAGATTCCAGCCCAACAGTGTATTCTCCTACTGTCTCTGGTGTATTGCTCACTTCATCTAAAACCCTTTTCACCACAAGCCTTATCATGTCATCATCAACCATGTCCTTTCTGCCAAAATCCAAAAACAACCACAGAATTTTTTTTTAAAAAGAAATCACATTCTAATAAATTCAATTCATCGTGTATGTCTTCATGATTCTAAATACAGATATTATACAAGAAAGAAAACTAGAGATGAGATATTGAGTCTTAACCTCCAAACAAATCCAGAGAGATTTCCAACTAACTTCAGAGCTCCTCTCCATCTCTGTATCTTCTCCTCGCTAAATCTTTTCGCGTGTGTTTCAAAATCCTTCGTAAAATGATCGTTTTGTTTGCGAACATGAGAGGGATCGACCTCATAAAAAATGGGTATCATCGGACGTCTCAAAGATGCTCTCAGATCGCAGAGCATAGCTAGTTCATCTAAGCACCAGTAAGAATCAGCATAACTAGGGGATAAAACGACGACGGAAGCCGCAGAGTCCTCCATGGCCGCGACGAGACTTGGACCGAGCTCATCTCCTCGTTCCATACCTTCGTTGTCACGGAATACCCGAACCCTTTCCTTGCGGTGAAGTGCGTCGTAGAGACGCTCTATGATGTTGTGGCGCGTGTCTTCGCCTCGGAAACTTAGAAAGGCGTCAAACTTTAGCCTATGCGGCTTGGAAACAGCTTCAGTCTTCATTTCTGGTCTTCTTCTTTGAAGTTTCAGAAAGTCTCGGTGAATTCGGAGAGAAAGCTCAGGTTTGAAGTCAACTCCGATCTCCTACAATCACTTCACAGCAAATGGATTTATGCTTAGTTTTTCTCCAAAGCCCCCGGACTCTCTCCATATTTATTAGGCTCCACGTTCATTAGAGAAAAGCTGATCAGTGTCACAATTTTGGGACCATGACCGGAAAATTCTGCGGATCTGTGGAATATAACCCTTGGCTGTACGATGAAGACAAGCCTTTCCCTTTTTAATAGTAGTAGTGGGCATTTATTAGTCATTTCTACTTCGCCTTAGATATTTCCATTTTCATGCCACTCTATTTATTTTCTCGTTTAAAAACAAAAGTCTAGCATTGAATTCACTACGGGAGACCAACTTCAACGCCTTTTCTAAAACGTCAAGCAGTTTCGTGCCCATAGTCAATCAGAACGACACGTAGTGCCAAATTCCTTGATTATCTCTTTTGACTGTTGTTCTATTGACTTTACCTACAGAAGTTAATCAAGACAGTAAGAGGGAACCAAATTATTTCTAATTTTAATGCTACAGGAGACTTGTTTGTGTAGGAGGATCTATATTTAATAGAATACAAGAATCAGAGTCCTGTGAAGACATTAGAAGAGAAGAGTGAAGGTCTTAGGGTAACTGAAGCTGGAAATCACTGTCTTCTACACTGTGTACGTAGCCTCAATGCTAAGAAGTTTGATGGCAAAAGGCAACTATATGCTCCGTTATAAGAAATGAAACGAGGAGATGATTCTTAAACAAAGCCAGAAAGATTCAAGCTTGGAAGAGAATAAAACAAATTAAAGCTAGGTCTTACTTCTTTAATGGTGGAGACCATGTCTTAATGAAGATAATCAGAGAACAATAGCCACACAAAAATAAGTGATTTAACGTGTTAGAGGATATGTTTATGTCAAAGTATCTACCAATCATATAAAAAAAGAAATTTGAATGATAAAGATTATAAATGCAGAGTTTGCGTGATGAATAAGATTAGAGATGAAGATATTTGAGTCATACCTGCAAACAAAGCCGGAGATATTTCCGACTAAGTTCATAGCTTTCCTCCATCGCTGTACTTTCTTCTCACTAAATATTTTCTAATGCTCCTCAAACTCCACCTCGAAAGGATCATTATGTTTCCGAAAAATCCACGGTTCAACCTCGTAAAAGATCGGTAACACTAGATGACCCAGGGACGATTTCAGATCGCAGAGCATAGCTAATTCGTTAAGGCACCGATGAGATTTAGCATAGTTAGGAGATAAGACGATGATGAAAGCCAGCGAGTCCTCCATAGCCTCCACAAGACTTGGACTGAGCTCATCATTCCCGCGTTCCACATCATCTTTCCGAACTCGGACTTGTTCCTTGACGAGCACTTCATAAAGACGCTCCGTGAAATTGTGGGATGTGTCTCTGTGGAAACTGAGGAATATGTCCCACTTGAGCCTTGAACGTTGATCGCGAACGGCTCTGGTCTTCATCATCTCCGATCTTTGCTCTTCGATATCAAGATTTGAAAGATGAAATGAAAGGATGCACAGAAATGATTTACGTCAAAATAGAGAGAAAGCTTATATTGGCTGGAAAACAGCGGATGTTTGTCTTCTCTAAACAAGAAACATCACACAGTTTCATTGCCAAACGGCGTACAGTGTTAACTCTTAAAGACGGATTCTTTGACAGCTTCTTTGTTGGGTTCTTTTCGTGACAATGGAGAGAAAGCTTCTTCATTGTCGGCTTAAGCTTAATTAGTTTGAGCATGACCCACAAATTATTTTGATTATTATTTTCAATAACATTTTTTTTTACAAAACATCACATTAACAGTAAGTACTCACAAGCTCCAACGGATTATAGTCTTGTATTAATAACATGTATACTGTACACATTTACTGTGCTTTTTAAAAGCAGAGTTAAAAATAAGAGGATTCCAGCTTTGTAGCTTTCTCTCCTGCAATCTCAGCCTCTGCATTGCCTTCCATTGCGTAACTCTTCTCCTGCAACAACAAACGACATAGTTTACCGCAAAACTCATTTACATACAATAAGAACGAAGTGACGTCATGCTCTTGCGAATGTATGTTATATTACCAACAAACGCCACATGAAAGGAACGCCGTCTCTGACTTTTACCCTCTCTCTGATCACTTCTTTGGCTGCATAGATCATAGCCAAGAGAATTTATCATCATACAAAATCAAGATGAATATCATACTTCAACTGAGTTAGACTCCATAACAAGAGCCGTACCGTTGGAGCTTTGACCTGTCTTTAGCAACAGCTGGTACCACATTTCGTTGAAAACATCTATCTGTTCATCTGATGCCCCGATGATCTATTATCAAAAATTAAACAGTTAAACAAATTCTATCAATAAGTTTCTGATCCAAGCAGTTTTTGAGTTAGATTGGTGGTAATCCATTTTACCTTGTAACCAATACCGTTAAACTCCGAACCGAGTAATTCTAGAGCCTGTTTGTAGTTACCTCTTGCGTATTCATACACACCTTCCGCGAGCTGATATGAGAACAAGCATAATCCTGAGGAGGAGTTACAAAGAAAAACACAACCAAACAGGGAACAAACAAACCTGAATCCCTTTCTGCATCACTTGTTGTTTCTTTTGGTTCATCTTCGATATTCTGCAAGAACAACACAGGTTCACACAACAAGCCTGGTATAAATTAGAAACTGGGGAAGAAAACAAAGTCACACTAACCGTAACTTCAGACCCTCAAGTAATTCTTGAGCTCTTGAAATCTCACCAACCTTCGTTAACGCCCAAACTATCAATATATCGAGGTGCCACTCCAAATACCAGTTTGCCTAAAATGTTAAAGCAAGTGGGCAAGGTGAAAAAACCTATTCAACAGGGAGGCATAACTACAAAAGATATGGAATAATATACCACTAGTGCATGGCTTACCTGATCAGTTAAACGAACTGTAAGTACTTTGAGGCGGTATTCAAAAACATCAAGTGCATCTCTAACATCCAAACGCAAAAACAAGCCCAGCGCATTAAGATAAACCTAAAGTGTTGCAGACGGTTAAATCTGGTCAAGAGGAAGCAAAAGCATATATTTCTGAATCAGAAAGAGTATTACTTCAGGAGGAACAGCATCATCTTTCTCCAATTCTTTCCAGATGTGATGATCATAAATCTCCTCTACTTTATTCATTGGTGACCCTCCTTCCAAGTAACAAAGAGCAACATGCCACCAATTGTGCGTGTACCTGTCAATATTAGGGATTCTAAATGATAAGAGAAGAGCTTGATAATATGAGTTTCCAGATAGATGGGAAAATGCTTTACATGAAGGATGAGCATGAATGCCAAGCATCTGCGAGTTCTTCCATGAACTCTACTGCTTCTTTAAAGCGACATTCATGTTGAAGAACATGACACAACTGCAACAAAAAAGTAAGACAAATAGATAAAATATCAGTAAAAACTACAGAGTGAAAATTCTTACATGAAAACTAAAAATATACGATAAAATTTTAAATGTCATGTAAAATTGTTAGAGAAACTCACACAGTGATGTGCCCAGGCGTCTTCTTTGTTTATCTCATAGCCTTTTCTCGAAGCTGCCTCAGCTTCTTCCATTCGACCAAGTTCTAACAATGGGAAGGCAAGTATGCCGTGTATGTAACTTTCGTTTTCGTTCTCAGGTAAAACCTACAATATTAAGCAGATACAATCAACTTTAAAAGCCTTAGATGATGGATCATTCTGATCGTCAATACAATGAAAACTTAAAAAGTACCTCCAGAACAAGACCCAAAAAGAGATCAGGTTGACCCATGTAGAAACATAAAACCTGTGCTCTCTTCAGAGAGGCCAAATCTTTTGGGAATCTTTTAAGTAGCTGCAAACCACAATATGGATTCAAAAGAGGAACTGGCAGACCAAGAATATGCATGTGTACTTAGGAACTTAGAATTATAAGAAATCCATGGAAGTCTACACTCTGAACCAAAGCCATTGTATTAGAGTCAGATTTTTAAAAAATATAAATAGACTCATGAACACAATTTTCAGATTAATTAACGATGGAAGTGCAAAGCAACCTTTGTGTGCATTTCAAAGGCCAAGTCGTCATCTCTGTTCTCGGACATCAGGTAAATAACAGCCTCGAAAACAGCTTTCTCATAAGGTGTAGATTGTTCCTGACGCCAACAAAAAACTCAGGAATTGCCCCCAAAACTGAAAGTAGAATATGAACAACAAGCAGTGGATATAATAAGACTGACAAGCTTTGATGCTGCAGCATCGGCGTAGGAATTAGCTCTGGCAGGATCAGATGAGGAAAGGAAATGAGCAGCTAAAATGTTGCCCAAAACACAATCTTTGTCGTAGAGTGGTGCTTCTAGAATCACTTTCCTATTCCTCCCGTAACTAAGAACCTTCATCAACCGCAGAACAAGATCAGCAAGAATCACTGAGATGAAATTACAAAGCTGAAAACTTTAAGAATAACAATCCAGAAAGAGAAAGAAAAAAACAACACAGCAGAGATTTCCCACAGAATCGTTATTGAAAACCCACCAAATTCAACAACATAGTGAGTTAAAACGAATTTAAGATTCAACATATGATCAAATCCTGGTTATAAATCCTATAAAGGAATCACAACTGATACTCAGAACCCCATCTAGATGCAATTCGCATCGAAAAACTTAAGCTTTACAAGTCTGCTGTAACAAATATAACATCGGATGTGCAAAATCAATTTCATGGTGTATCTATAACGAAAGAGAGATGATTGAAGAGGGACCTGTTGATAGTATGAGTTAATTGCGTCGATGCAATCATTAGAAAAGGCATTAACCTCATAACCCCACTGAACACATCTTAATGACTTTTCCATTTCAAGAGTTAGAGCTTCTTCGTCTCGCTGAAATTTGGCAGCTTTCTACAAAAAACACTTTCGTCTCCTTCTGGGTTTGAGGATCATCTGAGATATAGACGAGAGTTAGTCTATTGTTACGACTTACTAGTTAGTAGTGACGTCTCCCTTTGGCTTTTATCGTCTTTTTGGATAAATAAATTTGTTTTTTCTCCGTAATAAACAATTAACCATAATTGTGGAGCTACATCAGTCGGTTGGAGCTAATTGCTCTCGTATAGGGATTTGACCCCAAACAAATCGCTACAATTGAAACAGTAGAGAGATTTTAGAGAGTGAATTTAGACTTTCTCTTCCCACTAAAGATTTTGTGTTTTTTTAGTAAATGTAATGTTTGAACCATTTTTCAATAAAATAAGCTATTCTCTTTGTTTCTAATTAATTAATATTATGGAATTTCTTTTTGTTTTTTATATAACATTGGGCTATAAAATGGCCGGCCAAGTTCTTACAAATGCAAGCGGGAGATTCGATTCCAGGATGTACAAATGCGCATGCGTCTTGTGGACTTACCGCCTGCCACTAGGCTAAATGCCACTTATAAATTTCTTTTTATTTTAAATGAATGGTGTTTTCAACTTTCGATGCAAATTTATTTTATAATTTTCTATTTTATCCTTATTTAATTTTATATTCTTATTAATAACTATATAGATCTTCTAAAAATGTTTGAATGTTTTTAATAGGTGTGAAATTTTTAAAACATAAAGAAATATCATTTTAAATATTAATTCAAATCGAACAAAATTTTTCTTTTTGTTAGTTTCAAGTAGTGAATATAGATTAAAACTATGGAAGGTTTATGATGATTGTACTCTGTTGGTTAGTTCTATAACTTGTAATTTTTTATTCTTAATAAAACTCTTTTGTTTTATATTAAATGATGTTTTAAGAAAGAAAATTTGTTTTAAAATATTTGATGCTTTGGACTTTCAATATAAAATTAATTATATTTTTATTAATTTTAATCATTTTTATTGTGAAATTAATTTTTAATTGGTTGAACATATATTAAATACATAAAAAAATAATTTCAATTAGAAAAAAACAAAAATTAAAATAATTTCGTAATCCATGTGTAAGAAACTTAAACATCATCTATTATGAAACAAAGGGAATAACATTTACAGTAAAGTATGTCGGGCGATATTAGGATTTCTAAGTCAGGCGAAAAGGATGCATTGATGATCGATGCCGTCGTGGTTGGTCCTCTTGTCGGGAAACCCTCCAAACAAGTCGATCTCGTGGGCTAAGAAGATGACCAACACATGATTGGGAGGAATGCCCTCGCCTCACATGATCATGGATGATGAGTTTGTAGAGTCGCGAGTTACAGTGGATTTTCCAGATGGGGCAGATGGCGAAGCGAAGATTACGATTCTGGCGGATGTTATGGACGTTATCTATGGCCTTTGGAAACAATGCATCATGGTGCGAGTGTTAGGAAGGAGTGTAATGATGGCTGCCTTATCTAGGAAGTTACAGGATCTTTGGAAGCCAACAGGAGCGATGCACGTCATCGATCTGCCGCATATTTGATGATGCAGAATTCGGAACCAGGATTTGATCCACGATATGATGATATCCACACTCCAATGTGGATTAGGTTACTGGATATTCCAATGGCAATGTATCATCGTGCGATTATTATGAATATTGGTCGCAGTGTAGGAAAACCTGTATATGTGGATCTTACAAGAATGAATTTCGAAAGAGCTCGTTTCGCTTGGGTTTGTGTGGAGGTGGACTTAAGTAAACTATTGAAAGATACAATTTCAGTGAACGAAGAGAGATACTTTGTTGAGTACGAGGGGTTGGCGCATATATGTTCTTGTTTCAGGATATATGGCCATGTTGCAAGTGGCTGTTCGATTGTTGGTATAGTGGTGGCTAAGAAGACCACTAGAGAAAACGTTCAGGTTGAGAGTCAGTTTAGGCCACATTGAGATACCTCTGATGTTGTTGGTGTTACATGTGTGAGGAAGGTAACCCAAGCTTCACCACAAGCAAGTTCTGATGATGGTTTTACCTAAATCTATCACTCTGGGAAGAAAATGAATTATTGGGTCGGGTGAATTCTGTAATAGACGAAAATTCATTCATCCAGCCAAAATAGACAAAATTGATGGGTCTCGCTTTCAAGTTGTATTGGCTGTCAATTCTTATGTCAAAAGGAGGAGTGTGAGGAACTAATACCACTCCCAAACCTCCTACTAGAACACCAGATCCTAGAAAAACTAAAAAAATATCATGTATTGGTCCAGACAAATCTATTATATTATTAAAATAAGAAAAAAATTGTTGGAGTAGTCAAAATGTTTCAGTTTGTAAGGATTGTGGTGTCGCTCGTGCTGCTTCTCGAGATGTTCCTTTGACTACTACATTTCAAAGTGTATTGTTTAATAAAAATTTGATACCTTGCAACGCAAGGAAGTGCATGTATTAAAATATGTATCGCATGCAGTTGTTTTGAATGATGATAAGGAGAATAGAGCTCCAGTGATTTCTGGGACATGTGAGGAAAATTCAGTAACTCTTAGTGTTGTGTTTGCTGCAAATGTGGCTTTCGAGCGTAGGTTTGGTAATACTAGAATGTCTTATCAGAAGCAACAATTTAAAGCAAATGTTAAACCACGAGGGAAGCCGTTTAAACCTTCTCGGTGCTTGGTTTTTGGACAGCAAAGTGGCGAATTGGAGCTATCAGAGCCTGGTAAGCGACTTCGCATTGACTCGGTGGTTGCTAATAAAGGTGGTGGTCTTGTTGTGTCTATGGATATTGCCCGGGACCTAGCTTAGGTATGGAACCTGAAGTGATGCATCATAACTTAATTAGTGTTGGATACCACGCAGAGTCTTAGTGATGACACAATTCTTGTACAACCTATGCAAGATGTTGTGTCCGATGTTCTGTAAGATACATTCTTAATAAATACTCGACTGATGTTTTAGTTGTCTACAAGATAATACGAAAAGGATTTGTCACATCTTGGGATTTGAGAATTCAGTTCATTTTAACGTAGTGGGACAAAGTGGTGGTCTTTTGTTACTTTGGAGCAATGGTATTGGTGATGTTTCGGTTTTGAAGATGGCATATAAGTTTATTCATGTTGTTGTGAAAAAGGATTCAGAAGTTCTTCATTTGATCGTTGTATATGCGGCTCTGAGTGTGTCACGATGGAGCTTGTTGTGGAATGGTTTGACAATGGTTACTCAAGCCATTGCTGAGTCGTTGATAGTACACGGTGATTTTAACTCTATTGTGCGTCTTGATGAGCACAGTGGAGGGAATGGACATTTATCACCAGATTCCATTATGTTTGGTAATTGGTTAAGGATATTGAAGTCTCAACTCAAGCAGAGCCCAACTGCTTCAAACCGACTTCATTTATCAGCCCAAGACATCAACTTACAGAGCCCACAAACAGAGCAAATGCCACTCTCAAGTCTCTGCAAAAACCTGCAACTTAGTACAGCAGAAACTGCCTCTGTAAAAGCTGCAGTTGCAGACAAAAGACAAAGCTAATACAACATCATAACTTAACCATAGTTGTTGTGTTTATGTGTCTAGTTAAGAGGTCTTATGGTTATATAAGTAGATGTTTGTTTTCCTTGAAATGTAAGTGAGAAAAGTTTCAGGTTTTCAAAAGAATTTACTTTCAATCTCTCTTCTTTTACATGGTATCAGAGCTCTAGGCAATACCTTAACAGGTCAACGGCAAATCAAAACGATATGTATCCTCTTCCAAGCAATGTTCATGTTTCCAGCTCTCTGAATATTAAACTCACGGATCAGAATTACCTTCTGTGGAAGCCACAACTTGAATCTCTTCTTTCCAGCCAAAAACTCTTAGGTTTTGTCAATGGAAGAACTCCTGCTCCACCTCTTACTGTCATGGTAAGGAACAAAGAAGCTGATACAAAAATAAGCAACCCTCTGTATGAAGCATGGGAGTGTATGGATCATCTTGTGCGCTCTTGGTTGTTCGGTTCTATCTCAGAAGATGTCCTGGGATTCGTTGTTGGGTTGTCCACCTCTCAAGAAATTTGGGAATTTCTAGCAGAACATCTAAATAGAAGTTCCCTAGCTCGTGTGTTTGAGCTTCAAAGAAACCTTCAGCTTATCAACAAGAAAGGTAAGTCGTTTCCTGAGTATTGTAGAGCCTTCAGGACAATATGTGGTCAACTCAGATCCATAGGTCAGCCAGTAAACGAAGCTATGCAAATTTTCAATTTTCTAAATGGTTTGGGAAGGGAATATGATCCCATTTGTACCGTTATCCAGCACTCTTTGAACCGTCTTCCTAGACCGTCTCTTTCTGATGTTATGGCAGAAGCAGCTACTTTTGATGCCAAAATTCAGTCTCATGAAGACTCTGAATCTATCACTCCTCATCTAGCCTTTCAGTTGCAACAACAACAATGGGGTAACAGACCTCAACATTCAACATCCTCTGGAAATAACAGAGGTATAAGTGGGTACTCCAACAATACTTACACAAAAGGTGGATCTAACAGAGTACGTGGAAACAACTATTCCTCTAGGGGTCGAGGATTTCCTCAACAAGTAAGTTCTACATATCACAACACTCAAAATACTAATCCAAGACCAATCTGTCAAATATGTGGCAGAACTGGTCACTCAGCCTTAAGGTGTTGGAATCACTTTGACAACAACTATCAAGAGGAAGAAATTGTGCCTCAAGCTTTTGCTGCTCTTCAAGTCAGTGACACATCTGGACAAAAGTGGCTTCCTAACTCTGGAGCCACATCTCATATCACCAACAGAACTGATAATCTGACAATATCGGTTGCTTACAATGGATTAGAAAGTCTTATGGTTGCAGACGGAAACCAGTTGCCTATTACACATGTTGGATCAACAAATCTTGCCGTTTCAACAGGTAACTTACCTCTGAATGAAGTTTTAGTTTGTCCTACTGTTCAAAAGTCTCTTTTGTCTGTCTCAAAACTATGTGAAGATTACCCATGTGGTGTGTTCTTTGATGCTAATAAGGTCTACATAGTGGATCTGGAAACACAGAAGGTGCTAACAAAGGAACCAAGACGTGATGGGTTATATGTGTTGGAGAATCAGAATTACAAAGGATTTTACTCATCAAGACAAAAGATCACAAACAATTCTATATGGCATCATCGTTTAGGACATGGTAGTGATTTTGTTCTCCAACATCTGCACAAAACAAAGTCAATATCTATAAATAAGAGCTCTGTAATCTCTATTTGTGAGTCATGTCAGCAAGTGAAAAGTATCAGTCTTCCATTTTCAGTTTCAGAATCCGTTTCTATAGAACCCTTGTCTAAAGTTCACTGTGATCTTTGGGGACCTTCTCCCACAATCTCAGTACAAGGATTTAAACATTATGTGGTGTTTATTGATGATTTCTCTCGGTTTAGTTGGATTTATCCTCTCAACCTCAAGTCTGATTTCTTTGCTGTCTTTAAAATGTTTCAAAGATATGTTGAGAATCAATTTGACAAGAAAATTAAAGTATTTCAAAGCGATGGTGGTGGTGAATTTGTGAGCCATGTTTTCAAGTCTCATCTAGCATTACATGGCATCAAACATCAAATTTCCTGTCCACACACGCCTCAACAAAACGGCATAGCTGAAAGAAAACATAGACATGTTATTGAGCTCGGTTTGTCAATGATGTTTCACAGTAAAGTTCCTCTGAAATTCTGGGTGGAAAGCTTTTACACAGCTAATTATCTCATTAATAATCTTCCATCAGCAGCTCTGGATTTCAAAACTCCTCATGAGTTGCTCTTTAAAACAGAACCAGAGTACAATGCCTTGAGAGTGTTTGGCAGTGCTTGTTATCCTTGTCTTCGACCCTATGGTGCAAACAAATTTGAACCTAGATCTCTTCAATGTGTCTTTCTGGGGTATAATGCTTCATATAAAGGATACATGTGCTTATATCCTCCAACAGGAAGGGTCTTTATCACTCGCAGTGCTATCTTTGATGAACAGATGTTTCCCTTTGCAGACAAGTATCAACACTTGACTGTTAAGTATACAACTCCTTTGTTGAAAGCTTGGCAGTCTGCTGACACTACTCTTGTTCCTCGTTGCAATGATAATGTTCAAACTGTTCCACAACATCACTTGACACCTGCAACTATATCTCAGTCTTTTGTGGTAAATGAGTCTCAAGAAGTCCCTGTTTTAGAAACTCAACAAAATTCCATAATAAACACAGTTGATAATAGTGATCAAGAGGAGTCTGCAGCTTCACTTCAGTTTGGTTTTATGGAGAATCAAGATTGTAATGATTCTGTTCAATCTGATCAATCACCTCCTGCTGGTTCAACTCTGACTGCACAACCTCCTGCAGTTATAACAACAAATGAGTTTCAAGATCAGTCTGCAAATCATCATCCCATGATCACTCGAGCAAAATCTGGAATACTTAAGCCAAACTCTCGGTATTTGTTGTTAACTACTAAATATACAGAGCCCAAAACGGTTTCAGAAGCACTTAAAGATTTAAGTTGGACTGCTGCAATGAGTGAAGAAATGGAGGTTCAACATGAAAATGATACCTGGCATCTGGTTCCATCAGCAACAAACATGAATATTATGGGCTGCAAATGGGTTTTCAGAGTTAAATTGAAGCCAGATGGGTCTATTGACAAATGCAAAGAACGGTTAGTGGCCAAAGGGTTTAAACAAGAAGAGGGAATAGACTATTTGGAAACGTATAGTCCTGTTGTCAGAACATCTACCATTCGAGTTGTTCTTGGTATAGCAACGTCAAAAGGCTGGCCAATCACACAGCTAGATGTGAAAAGCGCATTTCTTCATGGAGACATTCATGAAGACATATATATGCATCAACCTGCTGGATTCATTGATAAGGATTATCCATCGCATGTGTGTAAGCTTAATAAAGCTATTTATGGATTGAAACAGGCTCCTAGAGCCTGATTTGACAAATTTAGCTCGTTCTTGCTTGAGTATGATTTCAAATGCAGTACAGCTGATCCATCTCTTTTCACATATCATCACAATGAGCACACACTGTTTTTGCTACTTTATGTAGATGCCATTATTCTGACAGGAAGCAATTCAGCTCTTCTTGATCACTTGGTTACAACTCTCAGTACACAGTTTGCAATGAAGGATCTCGGTTCAGTACATTACTTTCTTGGTATTCAAATTGAACACACTGAGACTGGTTTATTTGTTCATCAAGAGAGATATGCAAAAGACATTCTGTCACAAGCAGGAATGGCTGATTGCAATTCAATGTCTACTCCTCTGCCACAAAGACTTAATGAATCAAGTTGCAGTGATGAACTTTTCTCTGATCCTTCTTATTTTCGAAGCCTAGCAGGCAAGTTACAATATCTGACAATAACAAGACCAGACTTGCAATTTGCAGTCAATCTAATTTGTCACGAATGCATCAGCCTACTTTATATGATTTTGCTCTCTTGAAACGTACACTTCGGTATCTCTGTGGGACAGCTTCAATGGGATTACATCTAGCTAAATCATCTCAGCTCACAACTACTGCTTATTGTGATAGTGATTGGGTAGGTTGTCGTGAAACTAGAAGATCTACTGCAGGATTCTGCACCTTTGTTGGTCCTAACATTGTTTCGTGGAGTGCTAAGCGTCAACCAACGGTCTCCAGGTCTTAAACTGAAGCAGAATATAGGGCTCTCTCCGAAACAGCTGCTGAGCTAACGTGGTTGTCTTCTCTAATGAGAGACTTGCATATACCTCAGTCAGGACCTGCAGTCTTACATTGTGACAATCTTTCTGCAGTCCATCTAAGTATTAATCCAACTCTTCACACAAGGTCTAAGCATTTTGAACTTGATTGGCATTACATTCGTGAAAGAGTAGCTCTTGGATTCATTGAGACAAGACATATTCCTGCTGAGCTTCAGCTTGCTGATATTTTTACAAAGTCTTTACCAAAAGCTGCCTTCATACATCTTAGGCACAAACTTGGTGTTGGATTACCATCCACCACAAGTTTGAGGGGGAGTACTGAAGTCTCAACTCAAGTAGAGCCCAACTGCTCCAAACCGACTTCATTTATCAGCCCAAGACATCAACTTACAGAGCCCATAAACAGAGCAAATGTCACTCTCAAGTCTCTGCAAAAACCTGTAACTTAGTACAGCAGAAACTGCCTCTGTAAAAGCTGCAGTTGCAAACAAAAGACAAAGCTAATACAGCATCATAACTTAACCATCGTTGTTGTGTTTATGTGTCTAGTTAAGAGGTCTTATGGTTATATAAGTAGATGTTTGTTTTCCTTGAAATGTAAGTGAGAAAAGTTTCAGGTTTTCAAAAGAATTTACTTTCAATCTCTCTTCTTTTACAAAGGACTCCTTCTCTTATTGATATGGGGTTTCATGGAAACTCATTCACGTGGAGAAGATCACGATATTTCATAGCAAAACGTCTTGATAGAGTGTTATGTTCTGCTCAAGCTCGTCTTAAGTGGCAAAAGGCAACAAAAAAAACACCTTCCATTTTTGGCTTCGGAAACTCACTGCTCTACGTTCACCTATGTTCGGATTTGAAGTTTGATCTGAGTAAGAGACTATTTTGGTTCGAGGCTATTTGGCTTAAGCACCCAGGTTTCAAAGAGTTATTAAAGGAAGGAGAGTTAGTGAAAAGGTTGGAAGAAAATCTTGAGCAAGAAAAAAATTTATGGTTTCAAAAATCTTGTGAAAAGTGGATTATAATGGGCGATCGGAATACTACTTTCTTTCACACATCTACAATCATTCGGAGGAGGAGAAATAAGATTGAGATGTTGTTGAATAATGAGGGTAGATGGGTCATAGATCGTGTTGAATTAGAGAATATGGCGGTGGTGTTTTATAAAAAGTTATACTCTCTAGAGGATTTGAATGACGAGGTGGCTAAGCTTCCGAGAGAGGGGTTTGAGCCGCTATCTAGAGATGAGAAAGGAAGTATCAAAAAATCTTTTGATGCATTGGATGTTTGGCGAATGCTACAAAGCATGTAGCGCTTTAAGGCTCCTGGTCCAAATGGGTATCAATCAGTATTCTACCATATGATTGTTGGGATATTGTAGAGGATTCGGTAGTTAAATTTGTTCTTGACTTCTTTACCTCTGGTTGTCTACCTAGTGGAGCAAATGATGCCCTCATTTTTCTCCTTCTGAAGGTACTTAAACCTAAAGTTATGTTTCAGTTTAGACCTATAAGCTTGTGTAATGCTCTTTTCAAGATCATTACAAAGATGATGATTATTCGCTTGAAGTCTCTTATACCAAAGCTGATTGGACCGACAAAATCAGGCTTTATCCTAGGGCGTTTAAGCATAAATAATATTTTTATTGTTCAAGAAGCAATCCATTCTATGCGTAAAAAGAGGAGACGAAATGATGGATACTCTTAAAACTAGATTTGGAGAAAATGTATGACTGTATCCGCTAGGACTTTCTTGAGGATACTCTTATTATTGTTGGCTTATCGATATAATGGGTGTGTTGGATTCTAGCAGCAGTGTCTAATCCAAAGATGACGATTTTGTGGAATGGTGAGAAAATGAACTCATTCAAACCATCTCGCGGTCTTCGTCAGGGAAACCCATTATCTCCTTATTTCTTTGTGTGATGCCTTGAATGGTTGTGTCACCGAATAGATATGGCGGTTGCTACCTCCAAATGGAAACCTATTACATTGTCACGTGATGGACCTAAGTTTTCTCATATGTGTTTCATTGATGATCTGATTTTGATCGTGGAAGCATCTATTTCTCAAATTCGTGTTATTCAAAGTGTTCTTGAGGAACTTTGTTCTGCTTTAAGTGAGAAGGCTAGTCAAAATTTACTTTTCAGCCAATGTGGGGCGTGACCTCGAGCAGGAAATTACCAAGGAAAGTGGAATTAGTTGTACAAGAGACCTTGGTAAATATTTGGGGATGCGCATTTTACACAAGCGAATTAATAAGGATACTTTTGGATATATTCTGGAAAAAGTGAGCTCTCGGTTGTCAGGTTGGAAACAGAGGAGTTTAAGTTTTGCAGGGAGGTTGACATGACCAAATCGGTTTTAACTTTTCTTCTGGTGCATTCGATGAGTACGATTCTGTTGCCTTTGTCTACCTTAAAGGAACCTGAAAAGATATCTCGTTCATTCTTATGAGGAAGTACTCCGGAGAAGAAAAAACAAAACTTTAACTCTTGGAAGTGTGTGTGTCATAAGAAGAGTGAAGGTGGGCTGGGTATTATGTCTGCCAAGGAGATGAATATGGCTTTGATTGCAAAGGTTTGTTGGAGATTATTGCGAGATAATGGCAGTCTTTGTGCAAGTCTACTTCGCAGCAAGTATAAAGTTCAAGGGATTCATGATTCCTCTTGGCTTAATAAACATGTTAATTGTTCTATGCTTTGGCAAAGTGTGGTTCAAAGGCTGACAAAAGTAATCCTTCCTAATATACGTTGAGTTGTGGGAAATGGTGTCCGCATTCATTTTTGGAATGACTGATGGTTAGAGTTAGAGCCTATGTTCGGTAACTTGCTTTGTGCGATCCCAGAGTCAGAATTGAGTACCACGTTTCGTGATATGTGGAGAAATGACCAGGGATGGATGCATGATGTTCTTTCTGAATATCTTCCACCTGGTTATATGTCACGTCTGGGTGCTTATATTGTGGGACATACTCTTTGGTAAAACAGATCGCGTTTTATGGCATGTGACTCAAAATGGGACGTTCAGTGTTAAGTCAACTTATGAACTGATCACTCAAGATGAAACTCCTCGTTTGAACATGGAGAAGTTGTTCTCGAGAGTGTGGAGACTTCATATTCCGGAACGGATAAAAGTGTTTATATGGTTGTGTGTTCATCAAACTCTTATGACGAATCCTGAGAGATTTAGGCGTCGCTTGTGTAGCTCGGATATGTGTTTTGTGTGTAAAGCTGCAAATGAGGATATCATTCATATTCTTCGAGACTACTCTGTGATGCTTGGTCTTTGAGAGCAGTTGGTTCCGCCTCACGCAAGGAATAAAATTTATCATCGAACTCTAATGAATGGTTATTTAACAACTTAGGCCATCATAAATTGACTGCGTTTGGTCCTTGGTCAACAATGTTTGCTATTAGTCAGCCAATATAGACATTATACATGTTCGAATCGGAGAAACAAAGCCGGCTTTAACTTTATTATGGAATTTGGGACAAAATTAAACAGAACTTTTGTTTTGTTCTTGGAAAAGTCTTTTTAATAATTTTATATCGATTTTATTTGTTTTCCAACATATCGATTTCTTTTGGATCTTAATAATAAACCGTGTTCTTCATCACAATATTGAATAAACCTTTAAGAACAATTATATAATAAAAGTGATCTTATTTATGGATTCGAAACGGTCTCACATCTTAGTAAGGTGGTCTTGCTGAGAGATCACATGTTTATTATAAAGAAAAGAGAAAGTGTATTATTAAAGAGTTCAAATATCTTTTGTACAATATTGGAAGCAAACTTCTTTGGCGTTGGGAAATTCTTTTACTAACCAACAATAATGTTTGCCGGTAGTAAGTGCGTTGCAGCACCAACAGTTCCTTTTGAATGTGAGGCCGCAAAAGGAGAAAACACAATTTGGTACCACCAGCTTCCTCGAATTCTCCATCTTTCTTACCTCCATCCTCTCACCTACACGGTCATTTCCAATTCACACAAACAAAAATTTCAACGATGAGAAAAAAGTTTATTTGATTTGTATGTGTTTTATATGAGAAAACAATGAATACATACACTTATGCAGAGCCAAAAGTGAGAACATAACTATGAAAATGAGAGCTACTTCTGATGATTTCATGGCTCGGTTTGGCTGTCTCAAAAGAGTGTGTTCCTGATTCTTGTTGTTTTATTGAGGTGTTGTAATTTGTATCTACTGATCTTAGTCAAGATATATATAATATTTGATACAACTTTCCATATTTGGCATGTTTCAATTAATTACCAAATTTCCACATTTTAAATTTCTTACCATTCTGAGTATCTTTATGTTTTTATTTTTAAATTTAAGAGTTATAGAGGATGATCGAAAAGGGCTGTGGTTGATGTAGAAAACAGAAAGATATTGAAATTTCTAAAATTAGGCCTATCATAATTTAGACTTTATTTTAGCTTTTATTGTTGTGGAAAACAAATGTTCACTTATGGCAAGTTTGTTGCCCGTAGAAAACCAAATTTCTACAACCCAAATTTTTGGGTTTTGCAAATTAAAATCAAATTTTCACAAATAAATCGTAGTACCAATCGTCGTTGTCTCTATAGCTTACAAAATATAAGTTGTTGTCTTCAACCTTCAAAATTAAAAGCAAAAAAAAAAAGGACAACGACAGATAAAGCCGCAAAAGGTATTTTGTTTTCAATATTATTATTCATTATGTATTATAATTGAAAACTGAGGTAAACTGAAAGATTGAAACTTTCTTGTTTTTGATTTTTCTGTTTTTTAAGAGTTCGATTACAAAGAGTGAAAGAATACATAGAAGATGCAGAGAGTGATACTCTTAAACCTAATTACACGTGTCAATTGATCTTAGGATGTCAAATCTGTTTTGTATTGGGATCCACTCTTCATTTGGCTGCATCTTAAAACCATGACTGCAAGCTGTGTCTGCAACATAAGAGACATGATTCTTCTCTGTTGCTTGCGATTTGGGCTGTAGTTGGGCTTCGTTCTTTTGAGTAAAGCCCACATCTTTTGCCTTCTCTCTGTTTTCTCTAACAATAATAACATAAATATTATTATTTATTTGTTAGTAGATGTATTCTATGTAGTTGTAAGATCAATACTGATATCAATACAGATATAAATATGTATAATATAATTGAGTTAAATATATAAAATATGTATTATTGTTCTTGAGGATCAAAACGAGGCCTTAACTACTCCACCAGAAGAATTAACTCAAACCATGGAGTCAGCACCTACATTATGCGTTTACCGTCGGTTAAAAGACAACAACATGACTAACTAAATAAACATAAACGTGGATCATTTTGAGATGTCATCTGCTCTGGCATCTGACGTAACACTTGTTGCATGACAGTTATATCAAATATCTGAGATTAAATTCGACATATCATTTTATTGGGATACTACTAATTTACTTTCAGAATATGAAATTGTCTGAAAATGGTTTATTGGCATTCCAAAAATAAATTTGCACTTATCTTTTTGGAACAAAAGATTGAGCGTAAACATAATCAGTGATGGTCAAAACTATATATGTCTTATATATATATATATATATATATAATTTGTGTGGCAATATGGGTTTCGAAATTATTAGTGATATTGTTATTTTATTATGATTTTTAATAATAAAGCTTATTATATTAATTTTTTATGTATTATGCAAATCACTTACTATTTTATCATAATTAATTCTCATGTTTCAAACCTTTACTTTAATTTCAGATAGTAAAACTATTTTGGAAAATTGTAGAGGATGGTGAAAAAGATGACTCTCAGTTTATATCACACTTAACAGATGAGTCAACAATAACAAATAATATTAGACAACCATTGTATTCACATCCCAGCTGTGGTCGTCACTTTGTTGATAATCTAGTACATGGTCATCCAGATCAATGCCATTTTCTTATGTGAATAGGTCCAGAAGTATTTCTTAGTCTATGTGAAATTTTGGAAAATAAATATAAGATGAAACCATCTCGAAATAAAATAAGTTTTATACATTTTAATTACTAAAATACGAATTTAATATATAAAACATTATAAATTTAACTATAATGTTAGAAGAATAAATGATAATTACACTACAGGGATTTATGGTATAGGGTATAGTGATTAGTCAACTAGCACTAATTAGCAAATTTGTTATAAAAACAAAATTCAAAATAAAGTGATACATGTTAATAATTTTTAGCAATATATTAAAATATGTATTGTTATTCATATTTGAGGAATTAGGGTTTAGAGGTTAGAGTTCAAAATTTAGGGTTTAGGATTAAAGGATTAGAGATTAGACTTACATTTCATATTCACAAATTACATGTATTTAGTGAATATAAAATTGAAATTGTTATAAAATTATGGCAATAAATTAAAAATGTTATATAAAGAGTATTGTAATTGCGATTTTGAGTGTTTGAACTTTAGGGATTAAGAGTTATGGATTATAGTTTAATGTTTACGGTTTATAGATTAGAGATTTACATTTACATTTAGTATTTTTTTTTAAATTATGTTGTTAAATAGACTCATAGAAAGTTTATATGAACATAAAATTTTAATTCACCATTTGACGTAGTATCAATTATACAAAGTATACAACATATTGACTATGTATCTTGTATATTTTATCTATAGTCTCTCATTATACTTACGTATATATTGAACTTGCGCAATAAAACTTATAAAACCAGAAAATTCTGAAGTAATTTTTAAGTTAAATTAATTTACAAATGTACAATATTTGATGGAGGGAAGATTGTAATGCTGGAACTAAGGGAGAGGTAGTGGATGTTGATAGGAACTTGGATTGGCACAAAGAGGTCAGAGGGTCGGACTTAAAGAAGAGAGATAGCCGGCATCTAACGTTTGATCCAGCAGATATACTCTCTTCACTCAAGAAGAGAGAGGAGAAAAAAATACTTAGCAATTTTTTGTTGTTTCCATTAACGTAAACTTTTATGCTATGGAGTAATATTTCTCTTTATTATATTCCTAGTGTATTAAATCCTAGAGTAGATTCCCTCAGAACAGTTGGCTCGTGACTGTTAGACCACCTCCAATAAAATATTTTAGAGGAGTATTTTAGAAGAGTTCTTAGGTTAATAAAAAAAAACTATATCAAAAAAGGGTTTTAGTTAAGAACTATCTCTTAGTAAAGAGACTTAGAAAATGGTAAGTGACCCATATGTGTCATCAATTTACAAGTCTCTAATCTTTCAAACCAACTTTGATTTATCACCAGCCAAAGGCGATTACTTTGCCGCGATTGACCACGTCGTCAACATTGTCTGCCGAGAGATTCAACCGGAGAGATAGTTGAACCGTTTCCGTTTTCCTGTAACCTCAGAGTTTGTGTATAGAGTCCTATGCGCCACCTCTTGTTCAACCAAAAAATCCCTCTACTTCCTCAATTGGGCTCGATCAAGCCCTAATTACATCCCAACCTCCCTAGAATATGAACATCTTCATCCCATGGTAAATATCTCTATCATCTCGTTGTTATTTGTATTTGGTTCTCGTTTTTGTATAAATTGTAAATCAAAATTTGGGTTTAATCTCCATGAAATCTCGCCTAAAAATGGATTTGAGAAATTGAAGATTGGTGTTGTATAAACTAGTTATGATGGGTCGTTTTTCCAAAGAGAATGAGACAGCATATGAACATCTTGACTTTCCTCTGTATTTTTTGTGATTATGATCATATTTGTAATGTTTCATCTGATATCATGAATCCTGTTTATGCAACGACATCATTGTTTATGATGGATGATTCTAAGGATTTGAATGTATTGTTGTTAGTAATTGTAGAAGTACTCAGGGAGAGTAAGAGAGAGATGACACAAACTCTTCCTTATTTGAATCCAGGGAGCAACTAAGACTTTGACTCGACAATTGATCCGACTAAGACATCAAATAAGGAAATTAAGTCAAACCACATTCAAATAAGAAGTTTTATTTTGCCAATTCTATAGTCCATAGCGCATTTGAGAAAATATATAACCTCATAATATATTATGCTAGAAAATTGTTCCTTTTGATTCTCTCTTTGAAATGATGAAATTACTTTTCTTATTTGTATGTGTTTGGTTTGTTTGTTAGTTTGTGTGTGATCGGATTGACTCATACACATATAGCTTTTAAGGATGAAGGTGGAATCACTAATGTCGATTTCAATGTTGGTAAGTCTGATCGTAGCATCTTGAAAGTCTCTGCAAGTGTAAAAAGGTTGCTTTCTCGTTGTTTATTTGCTTACCTCTTTGAACCTTAAAGTTGCAGTTCAACAAATTGTATCTGAAGTTTTATTTATGGTTTTGAATTGGTTTTGCTTAGTGCTGCATTAAAGATTCTCTTTTTGAGGTAAATGAGAGATTAATCACGCAAGTAGAGCTTCTTAATTCATTTGTAAGAAATTAGACACAAAGTCTCAATTTTGCCCTTCTATAACATTTGATGTATTGAACATATTCTGGTTATGAGCATTAAACCTAAGCTAGAGATTAGCTTTTCCATTTTAGTACACGAACTGATCAAGAATTGCTCATCCCTTTATTTTCTGCAGACAAATCTGAATGTTTGATTCAACCATTTTTTGTTTAAGTGTTTGTGTGTAACAAATTTTACAATTTTTTTTTAAAAATTGTTTTTTCAAAAACCTCAAATAAAGTTTTTACCATTGGAACCCCCAAAAAACTAAAACTCATAGTAGAATTCTTAATTTTCAAAAATAATATTTACATTAAAAAAGAGTTAATTCTAATGATTGTAGATAGTCTTAAATTGTCGACTCTTCATCTCACGGTTGATTCAATATTAATCATATATAAGCGTGGTTGCAAAAAACAAAACAAAATGTAAAACCATACTTGATTCGAAAATTCTAAGATAGAAGAAAGATAAGTCCAAGTGAAATATGTTTTAGCAAATTACAGAGAAGGCGACATCGTCATTTATTTATAGTCCCACACATAGTTTGGGAAGCAAACACATCATTGAACACTGAACTTCTGCTTTGCGAATGCAACGAACTCTTCAACAGTTGGCATGTACGGCTTAACAGCTTGATGGGCCCTAAACTTCTCGGCCCATTGGATCAACCCTGGTGTTGTCTCTTCCCGTAGAAACTTGACGCCGGAAAACGCCTCGATCACAGAGATCGGACCCAATAGAGTTCCACATGCTATGTCGACAAAACCGATGTTTGCGCCTCCGAAGAACCCTAATCCTTTGCTCATCTTCTGAAATGTCTCTTCCAGTATCGCCAAACACTCCATCAGTTTTCCCGCCGCCGCCATTCTTCCTTCGTCGTCTTTTGCTCCGGCCACCGCATCCAACGACTCAAAACACTGTTTCATATACATAACATAAAACTCTTTAGCTTTAACAGAAAAAAAAACATATAACTCTTTGCGTTGTAAAGAAAACATAAAACATACAGCATATGTTTCCAGTCTTAGAAATTTCTCAGTTCAGTTCTCCAGGATTTGTTTCTTAATCGATATCCATGTTTTAATATCGGATCTCGATTCAGTCAGATTAATATTCTAATGACAAGATCAAAGCTTCTTTTTTTCAGCCCTACTTAAGAAATTTAAAGCTTCAAACTTTGACAGTTAAAATAAGATCTTTTAGATTGAATTACAATTTAAACAATCAGATATATCTTTAAATGTCAGGATCTCAGCTTTTAGTTCGACTTCAAAACGTAAAGTATCAACCTTTGACAAGCAAAACAGAGCATGTGTAATAGGATCCAACAGAGTACCATTTATGGAACTGAATCTAAACTCGATTACCTTGTCGTCGACATACTGAGCCCAAAACCGAGCAGACGCACGATCGTAAGGTTGAGAAGGAAGGATGGAAGGATCAGAAGGCCAAACCTCGTCAACGTACTGAACGATGTTGAGGGACTCACAGATGGAGACGTCGCCATGGATGAGGACAGGGACTTTCTTGTGGATGGGGTTAGACTTGAGAAGGAGTTCACTCTTTGACTTGAGAACATCAGGTTCGTCGATGTACTCGTACTTTACAGATTTCAAGTGTAGAGCCACTCGAGCCCTAAGGGCAAAAGGGCTTGACCAAGAACCTATCACTTTAACTGTATCGTTCTGAGCCATGGTTTCTCCTGGTTTTACTTGATCTGATCGCAAGTCTCTCTGTGTTTATATATATAATTGAGTGAGTGAGGGAAGAAGGTGGAATTATTAGCCCTCGTAATTAGGAGTCGTCTTTATCCTGATGGCTGGCAGGTGAGTCAAAAGTGGTGTCTTTGAAACTAGGCAATTACTTCATTTACCAAGTACAATCACATAGCGATGGCTTTATTTTATTGTCCAGATCTATTCTTTTCTAATTGTAATCATATTTAACGTTGCAGAAAATATTTTGTTGTGGCTAACCAAGAATTGCCACCTTAAACCAAGGCTTTTATGGTCACAATCAAGGTTTCCTCTTTATGCAATTTTTCTTGCACGAGAGATTTATATTTGGTGAAGTTAGGTGAAATACTTTTTGCCAACTTTCAATTTATAAACTTTTCATCATCTTCCCACATCCCATTCAAACAAGCAATATGGAAGTTTTGGTCTCTCTCAAAAAACTTCTTATGAGTCGGTAGGATCCTTTGCAACTGAAAACACAATGCAAAAGGATTCCAAGGTCGCTGAGTTGCTAGGGAACTTACAGTCAAAGAAGTCCAGAACCAACCTCTTATTACTATCAGTCGTCAATAGAAATTCAGAACCCAGAAAATGTGATCAGACCTGAACTTGCAGTCATAAAGCTTTAAACTCTGTCACAGAGGCTCTGTTCACAATGGCTTTAACACACTGGAATTTGGTGTCCGATCTCAGTGTCTCACTGAATGTTACTTTGAAGATTACTCATGACAGGTCTGGTCTCGAATTACTAGTGAAAAAACTACGTCCAACAACACATGAGTACCAAGTGAAGAAGTAAAAACTTACGGAGTGCTGCGACTCTGCTTGTGCATCCTGTCACACACCATTTACATTCATGTATGGTTCATAAGCACAAGTTCTAAAACATTATTAAGCATAGGGTCTACTATTAGCAACGCTCTAAACCTTTCTCTGTATATAGTGTTGCTAATACTAATACTAGACCCTATGCTTGATAAAGTTTTAGAACTTGTGTTTACGCTTAATAGTAGACACTATAACCCTTTCTCTGTAGATGTGTTTTGTGCTTATGAATAGTTGAACTGTAATGCAGACTCAAACAAATTCCGATTTTTCTTAAGGTTGGGCGCGTGGTGGGCGATTTTTGGTTTGTGAGTTTCTCTGATCTGGTTTTTGCGAGATCTCCGATCACTCTGAAAGATTGTAAAACTCCGTAGATATTTCTATTAATCTTGTAATCCTTATATAGTTACAAGAGAAGGATCTTGAAACTATATCGTTTAATATTTGATCTTATCATAAAAAAGGAAATATTCTATTTTCCTATATTCTTACATAAATACCTTAAAATTGATGCCAATTTTGTCTCAGCTTCTTCAGTTTTTCGCTTCCAATATGGGTTGATTTTCAGAAGGTTCCTAATCATCTTTTCTCCTATCGAGGTTAAAGCTTCATTGCTAGTTACATTGGTTCTCCAGTTAAGCTTCATTCTTCCACTGAAAACTGCCTCAGGCTTGATGTTGCTCGGGTGTTAATTGAAGTTAATCTGCAGAAACCTTTGCCAAATTGGATCAAGTTTGAGGCGGGCAAGTATCCTGAATCTAACATTTTTGTTTCCTACACTTGCGTTAACCAAGAAGAATTCATCTGTTTCTACTTCTACTGACTCTAGTTTTTTTAGTTTAAATGGTAAGAATCTGGAAGCTGTGAAATCTACTGTTGGTTCTGTTGTAGATAAGGATAAGAGCAGGCCTATTGATAAGTGTAAAGGGATTCTATCTGACCATGTTCCTTCAGAACTCTGATCTTCTCATACTACTGAGGTTTTCTGTGGCCCTTTGTTAACCGTAAATACACCTGCTTCAGTTAACTTTGTGATTGTCACGGACTCGGTAGTCTCTACTCTTGCTAATTCCGAGGTTTCTCAGGCTCCAGCTAACTCTGTGGTTGTTAAGGATTCAGTTGTTCCCGTCACTATTGATCCTAATATTCATGTTTTGGCTGCTGATGCTAAGAACTCAAAGTTGGTTCTTCTTGCAGGTCAAAGTTCTCCTGATATTGTTGGATATTCTCTTGTTGCTTCTGCAGCTGAAAATCTTATATTGGGCCAAAGTTCTACTTCGGTCTCTTCTTCTCTAGTCGAAGAAAAGCCTGAGCACTCTTGGACTAGTCTTCTTTCTACCAAGTTGTTAAGGAATGCTTTTTGTTCTTTATACGTCAACCCGGGTTCTCCTTCTAAGTTCTCTGTTCTTGCTCATGTTCCAGATATTAAACTAACATAAACCAAAGGTTGGAAGCTTCAAGAAGGTCACATGTCTCTTTAGACAAATGAGGAAGGAGCCGTTGGAGTCTTTCAGTCACATGTCTCTTTAGACAAATGAGGAAGGAGCCATTGGAGTCTTTGAAGCCTATGAAGAGGAAGTAGCCGTTGAAGCACCAAAGAGGAAGGAAGACACAGCTCCTTTCACTAAAGCCTCATTCCACTTTTAGCTAAGTATATTTTTGGGTCTTACAAAGACATTGTATATTGCATATAGTTTCCTTACATAGATTACTTAGAGTTGTGTATATATAGGAGTATAACGTGTATGAAAATAATCAAGAAAGAGAATAAAACATTCTTCTTCATCTTCTTAAACTCTTCTACATTTCTCTCTCTCTCTCTCTCGGATTTCTTCTCTTTAACTCTCTTAATCTTTCTATAATCTCTATAATCTCTACACTCTTATTAATCAAAATCTCATATGGTATCAGAGCTTGGATCCTTGTAAACCAAGTTCATTCTATTTCATTCTCAAAAACTCGAAAACTTCAAAGCTTCCATTGTTGTATTCTTGAAATTTTCTTCGGACCATTGGATAATAGAGTGGGTCTCGGGAAAATCATGGAACAATTGAAATTTTTTGGAGCTAATGTGGTTCTTAAGAGAGTTAACTATCTCTTATGGTCAAGAACCATCACTAGTGTATTGAAAAGCCAATAGCTTTGGGCTCACATTGAAGGAGCTCCAAAGAAGGCGGTTTCAGTTACTTTGAAGGCAAAGGAAAAGGAGGGTGATGTAAGGGCTGAGGTCAAGGCTGAGGAAGATGAGGCAAAGTGGTATCAAGAGGACCAAGTTACTCTAGTCATTATCCAAAGCTTACTTGATCCATCCATCCATGAAGCATGTTCTCATTGTGAGAATGCGAAAGAATTATGGGACTCTTTCAAAAGAGTCTATGAAATCTCTCCAATATCAGCAGAGTCTATGAGGTTAAGAAGGCTATTAACAACCTCAAGCAAGATGGTATGGATTTTACTGTATGATTTAGAAAGTATAGATCTCTTTGGGCCGAACTTGAGATGCTTAGGCCATTTACGGTGGATCCCTTGATTTTACACGAAAGACTTGAGTAAGACAAGGTGTTTTGGATGCTAATGAACTTGAATCCAGTCTATGGTGACTTGATTAGTCCTCTTAAGGCAAGATAAGCTCCCAACCTTGGATGAAACTTGCAGTCAAGTTCAAAGGGAACAAGGGTCTAGAAATCTTCTCGGGGAAATGGGAGAACTTGTAATGGGTAACAAGGCTTCTTACAGGCAAGATAAGAGGAAAACATTTGTGTGTGACCATTGCAAGCGTAAGGGACACACCAAGGACCGCTGCTGGACCGTCCATCCACATCTAAAGCCAAACCGAGGAGAAAAGGCAAAGGCAAACATGGCAAATGAAGATACAAGCCAAGGTTCAAAGAGGGTAGCTTCTCATGAAGAATTTGTGAAGCGGTCAGACCTTGAAGAACTCATAAAAACCATTAACCTACTTAAGGAATCCAGTAACTCTTTCTTTGTGTCCAAAATTTCAAAACCTTTAGTAATCGATTCGGGTGCAACTCATCACATGATTAGTAATATCAATTTACTTAAAAATGTGAAACCAACTCTAGGTAGTGTGAATATTTCGGATGTAAAAATAGTACCTATTAGAGGCATAGGTGAACTTAAAATATTTGACAAGGAGTCTAAAGTATTGTATATACCGAATTTTAAATTAAATTTGCTTAGTATATATAAAACCATTTGTGATTTAAATTGTAAATCTATTTTCGATTCTAACTCGGTTCAATTTCAGGATATTAAGAGTGGAAGGGTTCTTGGAAATGGAGTTAGCAAGGATTGATTATACTTGCTAAATGAAGCCGAGAATAGTCCAAATTTATCTTTAAATTCATGTTTATCTAGTTCGGTAATACCAAGTAGTCTAAGTAGTAATGAGTTGTGGCATGCTAGACTAGGTCATCCACACACTAGGTCATTGAGAATTTTACTTCCTAAGGTTATGTTTAAAACTGATTCGTGTGAAGCATGTATACTTGGAAAATATTGTCGATCGGTATTTCCAAAGTCTACTACTTTTTATGAAAATTGCTTTGATTTAATCCATTCAGATGTATGGTCATCACTGTGTGTCTCACGAGATAACCATAAATATTTTGTCACATTTATTGATGAAAAAGCTAAATATACTTGGGTAACTCTAATGCCAAGTAAAGATAAAGTTTTTGAAGCATTCACTAATTTTTAAACGTATGTGTTTAATCAATATAGTGCTAAGGTGAAAATCCTAAGGAGTGATAATGGAGGAGAATACACTAGCCATGAGTTTAAAACCTACCTTGCCAAACACAGAATCATTCATCAAACCACATGTCCTTACACTCTACAACAAAATGGTGTAGCCGAAAGGAAAAATCGACATCTTATGGAAGTGGCTAGGTCTATGCTGTTCCACAACAATGTACCTAAGAGATTGTGGATTGATGCAGTAACCACTGCATGCTATCTTATCAACCGAACACCAACAAAAGTGCTCAATAACAAAACACCGTTTGAGGTACTCACGAAATCCAGACCAACTATTGATCACTTAAGAATTTTTGAGTGTGTGTGTTTTGTCTTTATACCAGGGGAACAAAGGACCAAGTTAGAGGCAAAGAGCATCAAGGGAATATTTATAGGCTACTCAATTACTCAAAAATGGTATAAATGCTATATTGCGGAAACACAGAGGGTTGTGGGGTCAAGGGATTTCCGGTTTATGGAAGGCACCGGATTCTATGAAAAACAAGAGTGGTCAGTCATCCAAGACATAGCTCATAATGATGTGGATAGAGCCAAGTGTCTCCAACAAATTCTCGAAAAACTCGGCATTGGACCAAGTAAGGAGGGCGCTACCCGCAGGGAGGCCACGCCCAGCCCGACAGATGCACCTTGCGGTGAGAGCACACCTGTGGTAGAGACGCATGCTGAGCCCCAACCGAACCAACTAGCTGACATATTCACTAAGGCCGCAAGCACAAAGGTATGTGAGTTTATATGCTCGAAACTCGGATTGGTTGCAATAACCAAACCGTGTCTATGAACCATACTCTTTTTCCCTCTATTGGTTTTGTCCCATGGGGTTTTCCAACAAGGTTTTTAATGAGATGGGAGTCACAATTTTCAAGCTTACTCCTAATGACTCTCATTACGGAATTAAGCTTGATGGGGAGTATTAAACTAACATAAACCAAAGGTTGGAAGCTTCAAGAAGGTCACATGTCTCTTTAGAAAAATGAGGAAGGACCCGTTGAAGTCTTTGTCACATGTCTCTTTAGACAAATGAGGAAGGAGCCATTGGAGTCTTTGAAGCCTATGAAGAGGAAGTAGACGTTGAAGCACCAAAGAGGAAGGAAGACACAACTCCTTTCACTAAAGCTTCATTCCACTTTTAGCTAAGTCTATTTTTGGGTCTTACAAAGACATTGTATATTGCATATAGTTTCCTTACATAGATTACTTAGAGTTGTGTATATATAGGAGTATAATGTGTATGAAAATAATCAAGCAAGAGAGAATAAAACACTCTTCTTCATCTTCTTAAACTCTTCTACATTTCTCTCTCTCTCTTTCTCTCTCTCAAATTTCTTCTCTTCAACTCTCTTAATCTTTCTATAATCTTTATAATCTCTACACACTTATTAATCAAAATCTCATACCAGAGGAGGGTGAGATATTAGATTCCTCTGTCAGCTCTAATGTTGTGGCTTCTACCAACTCTATGGTGAGCAAGTCAAAGCATGCTCGACCTGCTTCTTCTCAGCAAAGCCTTGCTTCTATGAATGGGTTTCCTCTTTTTCAAAGAAAGCTTCTTTAAGGAAGCTATGATTTCTTTCTTTAGCTGGAATATTTGTGGTTTTAATAAACCACGTAAACATGCGATGCTTGTTAGGTGGATAAGCTTTTGGTTTTCTTCTGGAAACAAGGGTTCACGAGTCTAATTGTCTCTCAGTTTGGCATTCTTATCTTCCCAATTGAAATATGATATCTAACTATGATTGCAACCGGCTTGGCCATATTTGGTTTTGCTTTTCGGATGATGTGGTGGTCTCTCTTCTTGAGAAGATCTCTTAGCATATTACATGTTCTGTTTCCATTGTTGCCTCGGATGTTTCATTCTTGTGTTCTGCCATTTATGCGTCGAATTTTGAGATTGATCGTCATGCTCTTTGGCAGGAAATTCTGGATGTCAAGGCTAAGTATGCTCATCTTTCGCTGCCTTGGATCCTCCTTGGTGATTATAATGAGATTATGTCCCCAGCTGAGCATTGTTGTTATGTTGATTACCCCATTTGTCAGTCTCGTATGAGACAATTCCAATCTATGGTTTGTAGTTGTGACCTTGTTGATTTGCCTTATTTGGGGCCCTTATTCACTTGGTTCAACAAAAGATATCTGATCCTATTGGTAAAAAGCTTGTCCGGGCCCTTGTTGATCCCTCTTGAATGATTTTTTTCCTTTCTTTTTTGCAGAATTTGACTATGGAGGTATCTCAGATGACTCCCATTGCCTCATAAGGTTTTCTTCCTCTCCCAATGGAAATCAAATACCTTTTCTGTTTTTAAACTTCTTAACGAGTCATGACTAGTTTCTACCGTTGGTGAAGAATACTTGGGACGCTTCCACTCCCCTTTATCGTTCCAGATCTGCTTTGTTCATGTTTCATCGCAAGCTTAAAGATCTGAAGCCTGGTTTGAGGAATTTAAATAAAACTCATTATGGGAATCTGCCTAATAGAACTAAGACCGCCTTTAAGGAGTTGTGTGTCTGTCGAGAAAATGCTTTGAAATCCCCAAGTGAAATTTCCTTTAAACTCGTAGTTGATGCTTCTTTTAGATGGCATCATCTTGCTTTCATTGAAGAGAAATTTTTCCGCCAGAAATCTATAATTAATTGGTGACCAGAATACTGGGTTTTTTCACAGAGTTACTCAATCGCGAGCTTCCCATATCGCTATTCGTCATATTACCATAGACTCTGGCGTTATCTTAACTAAGGAGACATTAAATTTGAAGTTGTGAGTTATTTCTCCAAATTTATTCATCACTCTCCTTCAGTCTCCCACACAGATTTATCTGATTTGATGGATTTCTCTTGCTGTCAAGACTCGGCTACTGCTTTGATTTCTCCTATTACCCCTTCTGAAATCCAATGAGTTGTTTTCTCTATGCCTTCAAACAAAGCTCCAGACCATGATAGTTTTATTGTGGAGTTCTTTAAGGCAATATGGAGTATTTTTGGATCTGATTTCATAGTTGATGTCCAGTCTATCTTCCTATTGACACTCTTCCTATCAGATATTTGGGGCTTTGAAAACAAAATGGAATTTGTAGTTTATAGAGAACCTTTTTGTATTTCTTTTCAAGTTGAAACTTTTTAGATACAAAGATAAGTTTATATAGAAGCTCCAAGTACCTAAGATTATACATCAATACAACTAGTCTTTTCATTATTACAAGATAGGGATTGTAGACCAAATCTATTTTTCAGAGATATACAGGAGCTTGTACAGAAGGTTGTTAGTGTTGCAGGTTTAGGTTGAATGTCACTTTCATTAGAGAGCTTCCTTTGACTGACTTTGATGGGCTTATATGTTGCTGAGCCCAATGTTGAATTGATCTGTTTTGAGCTGCAGGAACCGATTTGTAATCCATTGCTTTTGTTGTTATGTTGTTACCCTCCTTCAAACTGGAGGTGGGAGAAGTCCCAACGCCTAGTTTGCGTCTGAAATAAACAAAGGCAGCGTTAGGAAGTGACTTAGTGAAGATATCCGCAAGTTAATGCTACTCTTTCTCGTATGTAATGCTAGTCTAATTCGAAATGTTTTGTTCTTGAATGCAGGGAAGGACTTGTGGTAAGATAAACAGCAGATAGATTGTCACAGTGGAGATGAGCAGGACCTAGATTTTGTATTTTTAAGCCTCGAATGAGTGAAGAAATCCAGGTTAACTCGGCTGCAGTTTCAGCTAAAGCTTTGTATTTAGCTTCAGTGGAAGACCTTGAGACTGTGGGTTGTCGTTTAGCACACCAGGACACTAAAGTAGAACCAACAAAAGTGCAGGAACCAGTGGTGGAACGTCTTGTTTCTTTACAACCAGCTCAATCACTATCACTGAATGCTGAAACTGAAAAAGTATCTGATTTCCTGAGATGTAGACCAAATGCAGTTGAACCTTGAACATACCTGAGTATGCATTTGAGAAGAGCCCAATCAGACACAGTTGGAGCATGCATTCGTTGGCAGATGAAGTTGACAGAGAACTGCAAGTCAGGCCGAGTAAGTGTCAAGTACTGTAACTTGCCAGCAATACTTCAAAAAACCGTTGGATAATGAAACATATCAGCTCCATTCGGAGTTTTATCGAGCCTTAGTGGTAATGGTGTATCCATACGCTTACAGGATTCCATACTCGCTTGAAAGAGACTCTCTTCTGCATACTTTTGTTGATGCAGAAACATTCCAGTATCATGTTGTTCAACTTGAATTCCAAGAAAATAGTGAAGAGAGCCGAGATCCTTCATGGAGAAATTGGAGTTGAGAGGTGCAATGAGATGTCTGAATAGCTTAGGATTGCTTCATGTTAAGATAATGTCATCAACATATAAAAGTAAGACTAATATTTCAGCATTATGATGATAAACAAAAAGTGAAGGATCAGCTGTGCTGCAGATAAATCCATATTGAATGATGAAGGTGCTGAACTTATCAAACCATGCCATGGGTGCCTGCTTGAGTCCGTAAATGGCTTTGTCAAGCTTGCAGACATATGAAGGATATTGGGGATCTTCAAAGCCTGCAGGTTGCATCATATATATATCCTCATACATATCACCATGGAGAAAAGCACACTTGACATCAAGCTGAGTTACAGACCAGTTCTTAGCTGCTGCAATCTCAAGAACAGTTCGAATTGTTGAAGTTCTGACCACTAGACTGAAGGTTTCCAAATAATCAACTCCTTCTTCTTGATCATAACCCTTGACAATCAGTCTGGCTTTAAATTTATCTGTTGTTCCATCTGCTTTGAGCTTAACTCAAAAAACCCATTTGCAGCCTAGTATATGCATATCAGTTGTTGCAGGAACCAAGTGCTAGGTAGAATTTGATCTTTGATCAGCAATTTCTTTTGTCATTGCAATTTTCCAGCGAACATCTTTCAAAGCAGTCTTAACAGTTTTTGGTGTTGTTTCTCTACTTGAAATGGTGAGTAACACATACCTAGGATTTGGTTTCCTGATACCAGAATTGGACCTTGTTGCCATTTGATGAGTATTTGTTGTGATAGTTTCAACAGGTTCAGTATTAAGGGTTGCTTCAAGAGTTGCATCTGCAATTGCAGCAACATCATGAACTTGGGCTTCAGAATTTGCATCAACATTGTGTTGTTCATCTGTTTCTGAAATCTCTTGCGGCTCTAGATTTTCCAGTGTTTCTGAAAGCACTGTATCCTCCATATTCTCCATGTCTGAAGATACCTCTGCTGCATGTGTAACTATCACTATTTCTGTTGTGACTTGAGCAGGTAGTGAAGGCAACAAAGCAGCTGCAGAGTCTGGAGATGGTGATGGCAAGAGAATTGGTGTTGATGGTTTAATATTGGTAAGGTTTTCCAATGAAGAATCAGCAATTCATGATTCACAAGTAGCCATTTGCCAGGCTCGTGGCAAAGAGGTAGTATACTTCGGTTAAAGATGCTTATACTTATCAGTAAATGGAAATTGCTTTTCATCAAAAATGACATGACAATTGATGTAAACCTCACCAGTAGGCGGATAAAGACATCTATAGCCTTTATAAGTAGCATTGTACCCAAGAAACACACACGGTAAAGATCTTGGTTCTAGCTTGTGAGCAGTATAAGGTCTAATACAGGGAAAACATGCACTTCCAAACACCCTCATAGCTGACTAATTTGGTTTATCTTGATGCATAATTTCATAAGGAATTTTAAATTTGTGAGCAACAGATGGCAATACATTGATGATGTAATACCCAGTAGTTGAAGGGAACATGACTGTGAAACAACATGGCGAGACTGAGTTCCACCACATGTCTATGTTTACGTTCAGCTACTCCATTTTGAGCTGGTGTGTAGGGACATGAAATCCTGTGTTTGATGCCGCAATTTGTCAAATGAGATGTAAACAAATTACTGGTAAACTCTCCTCCTCCTTCACTTTGAAAAACTTTAATCTTCTTGTTAAACTGATTTTCAACTTGTTTTTGAAACATGAGAAATACACCATAGAAATCTGATTTTAATCGAAGCGGGAAAAACCAACTGAATCTTGAAAAGTCATCCACAAAGACCACATAGCTTGAATCCTTGTACAGAAGAAACACGGGAAGGACCCCAAAGATCACAGTGAATTCTAGCTAATGGTTCATAGGTAACTGAATCTGACAAAGAAAAAGTTAAACTTAAACTCTTCCCCATCTGACAAGGTCCACAAATGGAGGATGTGTTGCTCTTATTCATAGATATAGCCTTGTTTTTGTGTAGATGCTGAAGAATCTGTTGTTTTGCATGACCTAAGCGATGGTGCCAAATGTGATCTAAAGTGGATTGTTGTCGAGATGAGTAAAAGGTCTTGAAATCTTGATTCTCCAGCACATACAACCCCTCACGTCTTGGTCCCTGAGTGAGTACATTCTTTGTTTCCATATCCAGAACATACACCTTATGAACATCAAAGAAAACACCACAAGGATAATCCTCACACAACTTAGAAACAGATAGAAGTGATTTCTGGATTGATGGACAAACCAGAATATCATTAAGTAGTAAACTACATGTGGAAACAGAGAGATTAGTTGATCCAGTGTGAGTGATAGGTAAAAAATTACCATATGCAACCATTAAGTTTTCGGCGCCATGATATGGAGTTTTGTTTGTGAGCTTATCAGGAGCAGCAACAATGTGAGATGTTGCACCAGAATCTGGAAACCAATATCTTCCTGAACTGGCAGAGACTTGAAGAGCTGCTAGGGCCTGAGGAAGCTCATCACCTTGATAATTGTTGTCAAATCTGCTCCAGCACTTTAGAGCAGTATGACCTGTTTTTCCAGAAATTTGACAAATGGGTCTGGAGCCATTGTTGTTGTTGTTAGAGGGCTGTGAGGAGACCTGTTGAGGAAATCCTCTACCACATGAAGAATAACCTCCTCTTCCTCTGTTACTGTCGTTGTTAGAGTTTAGTCCATGACCTTTATTGGCTGAGCTATAAAAACACTGATTTTCAGATTCTGCTTTGTGACTGTGAAATGCCATGTGAGGAGAGATCTGAGTAACTTCTTCATAGGTTTGCAGCCTTGAGTCAAAGCTACTAACCTCAGATACAACATCGTTAAATGAAAGACTTGAAATTTTTGACAGAGAATGTTGAATAGTTGCACACCCTGGATCATACTCTCGTCCAAGACCAGTAAGGAAGTTGAAGATCTTCATGGATTCAGCAACAGGTTCACCAATGGAGCTGAGTTGATCACACACTGCTCGAAATTCTCTGCAGTATTCTGGAAAGGTTTTACCTTTCTTGGTCATCATTTGAAGCTTCCTTCTTAGCCCAAAGACTCGTGACAGAGAGCTCTTATTGAAGTTTTCAGCAAGAAAATTCCAGATTTCATGAGAGGTAGCGAAGCTGACTACATATCCAAGCACTTCTTCAGAGAGAGTTCCGAAGATCCAGGAGCGAATCAACTGATCTGTGCACTCCCAGGCTTCAAATTTTGGATTTGGAAATTTTTATGACGTATCTCCTTAACGAATGGAGATAGTAGTTGGAGGTTTAGCTTCTCTTCCAGTGACAAAACCCATAAGTTTCTGGATTGAAAGGAGAGACTCAATTTGCGGCTTCTATAACAGATAGTTTTGATCCGTGAGCTTGATAGTAACTAAACTTGTGATATGAACATGACTTGGAAAGGGATAAAGATCGAAAATTGCTTCCATTGTACCTGTTAAGGTTATAGCAGCTCTGATACCATGAAAACAAAATGGAATTTGTAGTTTACAGAGAACCTTTTTGTATTTATTTTCAAGTTGAAAGTTTTTAGATACAAATATAAGCTTATATAGAATCTCCAAGTACCTAATACAACACATCAATACAGCGAGTCTTTTCATTATTACAAGATAGGGATTGTAGTATACCAAATCTATTTTTCAGAGATATGCAGGAGCTTGTACAGAAGGCTGTTGGTGTTGCAGGTTTAAGTTGAATGTCACTTTCATTAGAGAGCTTCCTTTGACTGATTTTGATGGCTTATATGTTATTGAACCCAATGTTGAATTGATCTGTTTTTGAGCTGCACGAACCGATTTGTAATCGATTGCTTTTGTTGTTACGTTGTTCTTCAACCACTAATGTGAGGATCATTTCATATTCTCTCTTCTCGTTAAGCAAATGGGCTGGCTCATGTGGGCCTTATCATGAGCCGCTTGCTTTCTGGTTCGGCCAGGTCCATTTCCTATGATCAAATTCTCCTTCTGATGGGCTTCTTCTGCTTTCTCAGGCCCATGATGATTTGGTGATTCCATTGCTTTATGATCAGCCTCATCACAAGAAGAAAAGCAGTCAAAATGTGATGTAATATCATAGAAGCATAAGTAGGGACTGAACTATATAGCTTTAATGTAGAGTGAGTAGTATATTTGTAGTAAGGTGAGAAAAAGACTTAGAGAGAAGAAAGTTGAGAGCTTACAAGGGGGGTTCTTGTGTTCTTGAGGGTTTCTTTTCTCTTGGTGAGATCTTTGGGTTTACTAGAGTGTGTAAGGCAATCACATTAAGCTATAAGCCACCAAGGATTGGCTCTTAATCCTTCGAGATGTATCAAGTCCGGTTTTAGGACTTGGGAACTCGTTAATTCGTGTGTCTTCGTTTCTTGTTCTTCCTTCAAATTCAACAACAAACAAGAAGACAAGTCAAGTTAAATCACAACAATTGGTATCAGAGCTTGAGAGGTAAACAAAGTTGCAATCTTTTGAAGTAAAAAGGTATAGTCTTTCTGCTTAAAGGTCGAAAACTTTCATAAGAAAGGGATCAGCTGTAACAAAAATCAAGTAAAGTTTACTATAAAAGGAATTGTAGTCGGGTTTATCTGCAAGCAAGAAGGGTTATCTTTGTGTTCTTGTTGGGTGTGCTGGTAGTATATCGTGGAAGATATCATGGAACCGACACAAGGTAGATTTGAAGTGGAGAAGTTTGATGGGGAAGGAGATTTCATGAGCTGGAAGTATAGAATCAGAGCTACTCTAGAGATTCTTGGTTTGGACTCGGTGTTGACAGAAAGGAAGAAAGACCAGACTCCTTCAACTGCAGAGTCTGAGAAGAAGAAAGGTCAGATCTCTTCAACCTCAGAAACAGATAAGAAAAAAGAAGAAGACAAGAGCGGTACAGATCCAAAATGGCTGGAAAACGACAGAAGATTTAAAAATCTCATGGGAATGAGTTTGACTGACATGGTTTTAAGAATGGTTATCCATGAACCTACAGCTTTTGATATGTGGAATGCTCTTGAAGATGAATATCAAGTCAAGACCCTTCCACATAGATTTCATTTGAAACAAACTTTCTATAGTTTCAAAATGGAGGAAAATAAGACTCTGGACAAAAATCTAGATACTTTCAACAAGCTACTTTCAGATTTGTCAAGTCTGCAAGTTGTTATGAGCGATGAAGACCAGGCAGTTATCCTAACGAACAGTCTTCCCAGTCAATATGAAACTCTAGTTCATAATCTAAAGTATAGCAGTGGAAGAACAACTATAACAGTAAAAGAAATTATAAGTTCTGCTTACTCTATAAAGATGGAACTTAAGAAGAAGGGAAAACAGAAAGTGATTGGTGAAGGACTATTTGTTCAATCAAGAGGTAGAAGTGAAAAGAGAAATCACGGAAAAGGAAAATCGACTAGCAGAAGTAAGTCAAAACCTAAAAAGGAAAGAGCTTGCTGGATATGTAGCAGTTTATATCATTTTAAAGCAAATTGTCCAAAGAAGGGACACTCCACATCTAGTCAGTCAAATCACTCAAAGGCAGAAGCTGCAGTTGCTACATCAACTCGGACAAAACCAGAAATGCTTGCAACAATGGATCAAAAGTTAAGAAATGGTTGGATACTTGACTCTGGTTATTCATATCATGTTACTTACAGAAAGGATTTGATGTTTAACATTGAGGAAATCGATGGTGGTAAAATATATATGGGAAATGACGCTTTTTGTGAGATAACAGCCATAGGGAAGATCAAGATACAAAACTCTGATGGAAGTGAAGTGGTTTTGAAAAATGTCAGATACTCACCTTCGACAAAAAGAAATTTGATCTCTCTAGGTCAACTAGAATCATTTGGGTGTTGGTTCATGTCAACAGATTTCAGAATGAAAGTCTTTAAAGGAGAAAAGCAAGTGTTAGCTGGGGATTACAGAGACACTGTTTACTATCTAGATGGAGAGTCGGTGTTTGATCAGGCTAATCCAGCGGTTGAAATGCCAAACAAAGCAAATCTTTGGCATAGTAGGCTAGGACATCTCAGTGAAAAGAATTTGAAGATACTGATGAAGAAAGATCTATTGAGAGGTTTTGATGTTAAGTCTTCGGATAATTGCGAACCATGCATTATGGGAAAAGCTCATAGACTTTCTTTCATAACAGGAAAACATACCTCAAGTGAGAGACTTGAATATGTTCACTCGGATCTCTGGGGATCACCTAATGTAACCCCCAGTTTATCTAGATGTCAGTACTACATATCTTTTGTGGATGATTACACAAGGTAGGTGTGAATTTATTTCCTAAAGACAAAAGATGAGGCATTTACAAAGTTTGTAGAATGGAAAGCCTTAGTTGAAAATCAAAGCAAGCAGAAAGTGAAAGCATTAAGAACTGACAACGGCCTAGAATATTGCAACAAGTCTTTCGAAGATTACTGCAAGGAACATGGAATCCTAAGACATAAGACGTGTCCTTATACTCCTCAGCGGAATGGAGTAGCTGAAAGGCTTACAGAACAGTTCTAGAGAAAGTAAGAAGCCTGTTGTGTGAAACTGGGTTGAGAGAGTCATTCTGGGCAGAGGCATCATCTACAGTGGTATACATGTCGAATAGATCACCTTCAAAACCTCTAAATTATGATGTTCCTGAGGAATTATGGACAGGAAGGAAACCAGAATATGACCACATGAGAAGGTTTGAATGTGTGGTATACTACTATGTAAATCAAGGGAAACTCAAGCCTAGAGCAAAGAAGGGAATTTTTCTGGGTTATCCTCAAGGTGTGAAAGGGTATAGAATTTGGAGTGGTGAAGAAAAGAAATGCATTGTAAGTAGAGATGTTATCTTCGCAGAGAATATAATGTATAAGGACTCTGATCATGCTCAGCTTAAAGACATTGATTTTAATGATTCAAGAAAGAAAGTTAAGCATGTCTCTTTTCTATTACCTGATTCAAAAGATTTTACTGAAGAAGAAGAGCATGAAGAAATTAATGATGAAGGTGGAGAAAATGAGGAAGAAGAAACTGAGAATGTTGAAGACGAGGTTGAAACAGATCAGTTACAACACTATCAGTTGGCACGAGACAGAGAAAGAAGAACTCGGATCAAGGCTCCCAGCAGGTATGATGATTCAAGTGTTTCGGCTTTTGCATTGAATATGGCTCAGTTGATAAATTCTGAGGAACCTAGAACCTATCAAGAAGCTATTAGCAGCTCTAATAAAGAAAGGTGGTCAGAAGCTACAGTTGAGGAAATGGTTTCTTTGAAGAAAAACATGACATGGGTTCTAATTGACAGACTTAAAACAGAAAGGATTATAGGCTGTAAATGGGTGTTTAAGCTAAAGCCAGGGATTGCAGGAGTTGAAGAACCTAGGTATAAAGCTAGGTTAGTGGTTAAAGGCTATTCACAGTTAGAGGGCATAGACTACCACAACGTGTTTTCACCAGTTGTGAAACACGCCACCATCAGGCTGATGATGTTTATGACCGTAATGTTAGACATGGAACTAGAACAGTTAGACGTGAAAATAACTTTCGTAAATGGTGTTTTAGATGAAAAGATTCTAATGGAACAGCCAGAAGGTTTTACAGAAGGTGACAAGGTCTGTTTGCTAAAGAAATCTATTTGCGGATTGAAGCAGTCTCCTAGACAGTGGAACTTGAGATTCACAAGTTTATGAAGTCACAGGGTTATAGCAGAAGTGAACATGATCCCTGTGTCTATTTTAAGTATGTTGAAAATGACAGTTTGGTCTACTTATTGCTATATGTGGATGACATGTTAGTAGCTGCTAAGAACATGAAAGAAATTTCCAGGTTAAAGAAGCTACTAAGTACAGAGTTTGAAATGAAAGATTTGGGTGCTACAAGAAGAATTATAGGTATTGATATCATTAGAGATAGATAAAAGGGAACTCTTACTCTATCTCAACAGAGCTACTTAGAAAAAATTCTAAAGACTTATGGCATGGAACAGGCAAGACCAGTACAGACACTCATGGGAACAGACTTCAAGCTATCTAGTACAAAACCAGACAAGAAAGAAAAGGCAGAAGAAGATATGAAGTCTATACCTTACGCCAATGCTGTTGGTAGTTTGATGTATGCCATGGTTGGTACACGTCCTGATTTGGCATATGCAACTGGTCTTGTCAGCAGATTTATGAGTGTTCCTAGCAGAGAACATTGGAAAGGGGTGAAATGGATTCTAAGATATGTCAAGAATACATTAGATCTAAAGCTTGAATATAAAAAACCAGATGTGTTCAAATTAAGAGGGTACAGTGACAGTGATTTTGTAGCAGACTTAGATAAGAGAAGATTTATTACCGGATATGTGTTCCAGGTTGGAGAGAACACCGTGAGTTGGCGATCATCTCTTCAGCACACCGTGGCTCTCTCAACCACTGAAGTCGAGTGCATCGCACTGGTTGAAGCCGGAAAGGAGGCTTTGTGGCTGAAAGGAATATCTTCGGAGTTAGGGTTTCCTCAGAACGATGCGGAAATCTTCTGTGACTCCCAAAGTGCTCTCTGTCTGTCAAAGAACTATTCTTATCACGAAAGGACAAAGCACATTCATGTCAAATATAATTTCATAAAGGAGCATGTTTCAGATGGAACGATTAAGATGAAGAAGATAGATTCGAAAGTAAATCCAGCAGATCTATTAACTAAATCTATTCCTATTATGAAGTTCGAAGAAGGTTTACATAACCTGGGAGTGCTTCGGCACTGATTCTCGTTCTCGGTGAAGAGGAGAAAGGCTCCGGCGGTTGAAGTCGGAGGAAAAGGGTCATCGACAAGGTTGCATGTCGATGATTTGGACAGTTTCGGCGGTTGCATGTCGAAGATTGAGTTGGTCGGAGGTTGTCAGCTCGGAAAGAGGAAGAGACGCGAATGGGAAAGGTCGCGAAGTGGAAGAGTCGTGGAGAGAAAGAAAGAGGAAGGGAGAGAAAGAAGAGAGATATTGAATCGAGGTGGAGAATGTGAAGATCGTTTCATATTCTCTCTTCTCGTTAAGCAAATGGCCGGCTCATGTGGGCCTTATCATGAGCCGCTTGCTTTCTGGTTCGGCCAGGTCCATTTCCTATGATCAAATTCTCCTTCTGATGGGCTTCTTCTGCTTTCTCAGGCCCATGATGATTTGGTGAGTCCATTGCTTTATGATCAGCCTCATCACAAGAAGAAAAGCAGTCAAAATGTGATGTAATATCATAGAAGCATAAGTAGGGACTGGACTATATAGCTTTAATGTAGAGTGAGTAGTATATTTGTAGTAAGGTGAGAAAAAGACTTAGAGAGAAGAGAGTTGAGAGCTTACAAGGGGGTTCTTGTGTTCTTGAGGGTTTCTTTTCTCTTGGTGAGATCTTTGGGTTTACTAGAGTGTGTAAGGCAATCACATTAAGCTATAAGCCACCAAGGATTGGCTCTTAATCCTTCGAGATGTACCAAGTCCGGTTTTAGGACTTGGAACTCGTTAATTCGTGTGTCTTCGTTTCTTGTTCTTCCTTCAAATTCAACAACAAACAAGAAGACAAGTCAAGTTAAATCACAACACACTAAGTCCATGTCTAAAGCTGATTACAAGCCTCTCCTTGCCAAGATCAAGTCGAGAATGTCTTCTTGGGTTGTCCAGAAACTCTCTTATGCAGGGCGTCTTCAACTCATTAAGTCTGTAATCATGAGTATAGTCAATTTCTGGAGCTTCGCTTTTACTCTCCCTCGCAATTGCCTTGATGAGAATGAGAAATTATGTTCAACTTTCCTCTGGTCTGGTTCCTATGAGTTCTCATCAAAGGCCAAGGTCTGTTGGACTGATTTATGCCTTCCTCGTGATGAAGGTGGGCTTGGTATCATGTCATTGCGCTCTTCTTCTCGTGTTTTTGGTTTAAACCTGATTTGGCGTATAGTTTCCTCTGCTGATTCTCTTCGGGTTTCTTGGACCAGACACTATTTGTTGCATTATACTTCCTTTTGCGATGCTAAAATTGGCTCTTTTGGCTCTTGGGTGTGGCGCAAGCTCCTTCGGCTTCGTAATGAGGCTTTCAACTTTATCCAGGTCAATGTTAAATCAGGTCTCAACTCTTATTTCTGGTTTGATAATTGGACCAGACACTATTTGTTGCATTATACCATCCCAGCTTGTCATTGGCATTGGGCAAAATACTTCAACCACAGGAGAATTTACTTGTTCAATGATTACTTGCTGGATTATATAGTCTGTAAACACTATAAAAATTGTGACTTTTCAGTCAAGTTATCAAAAGCCGATCATTGTATATTATATGTAGATACATTACATATTGTTTCCATATATACATAGATATAAAACAGTTAGCTTCACAATCTCCCATCTGCTTCTTCATATTCCTTTCTAACAAAAAATTTCCAGAATCCGGCAAAAAAACATCATTATGTCATCTCATGTTGCAGCATTGGGGCTTCCCGAGTCTCTGCAGCTTATCCCACATGCAAATCATCTGGCGAGGTGACTGATAATGAGCAGTGAAGTAGTCTTCTATGCAGCCGAACTGGCAGAACTTGAGGTTGTGAACAACTGCCACCGGTCTAGTCTCGTTGAACTTCTCCACCCACATTCCCATGCTCACATCTTCCATCTTAAATAACTGCAATGACAAAGATGTACAAGACCATATCAAACAGATGCCACTAAAAGAGAAAAAAATTCATGTTTCTTGGATGGGTCATCTAAAATCTTTTTATATGCATATGCGTAAAGGATAACTTACTCTCAGTCTCTGCTGTTTAAAATCATCGACAATGAACTTAGCTATATCATATGACAAGATGTAACCCGGACCATTTGCGTATGGAGGATAATACTCTTCTGGCCATTCCTGGTTTCACAATTCAGAAAAATCAACATAAAGTCTCAATACCACATGTTTCCTGTTACTTGTTCAGCTCAAAAACGTTTAGAGTCTGCTCCAAAATCTATACCTCGTATGTCACTGCCCATTTCCCAGTACGAAGAGGCTTATGGAAGAAATTAATGTTTCCAATATAAAGGCTGTCTCTTCCTTTTACCTTTTCTGCTTCCTGGATTACAGAATCAACTCGCACAAATGTATCATCGTCACATTTCATGATGTATTTTGCTGTCATTGTGCTAACCTACAACATCCCGAATATATAATTAGAAAAGTACTCAGGGTAAGAAGAGAGGAACGAAGAAATTAGTTGGCTAATTACCCCATATTCACAGATGGCAACCGTCTTGAGCACAACAAGGTCATAATGATCCATGTACGGTACTATGACAATGTCACCAAAGTACTCGGCTTCTTTTTTTAGATCAACATTGACTTCCTTTCTTGCGTGCTGCATGATGAGTTAAAATAGACAAATGCAGTTAAACCAGTGATTTATGTTTAGGCAATATTCTCTATCAAGAATTGTGCTTACCAATGCCACAAAGAATCTGGCAACAACTTTTGATGATCTGACTAGCTTTTGCTGCATCCATGACTTCCTCACTGCCATTCTCTCTGCAAAATGGTTACCAGCAGAGAGAATTCCAATGAACAACTCTACAGGCTTTTGAGGTAACAGAGGAGCTTTCCATGTGCTATGCATCTCGAGATGCTTTTGCGGTGCAAAACTCGGATTTGTAGAGGGTAATGAAGCAGCATATACAGAATGCACATCAATGTTTCCCTTCACTGCTAGCCCAGTAGCATCCTCTAGAACAAACCCCTGAAAAAATAGAAAGTAAGAAACATTATACCAATCACTCAGTCAATGTTAATAAATCCTGTCAAAGAGATCTGGAAACAATTACTCACAGTTCTATAAGGGAAAGATGTGATATGTCTTCCATTAACACTGATGTGGTAACCTTCCATGCCAGCTCGAAGTGTAAGAACAAATAGCTTCTCTTCTGCGAAAGGATATGGCCAATCAGGTGTTATCATCTTCTTCCTCCGACCCATCAGCCTATTCAACCACCAGGTACTCTTTGATTCATCAGAATTATCACTATTTTTACCACCATCATCATCCCCCTTCCACCTCTCACATTTCACCTCTCCATCAACTATCACAAAACCCAGTTACCAAATAAAGTTGTTAACTTTTTCATCATGATAAAGAAAAAAAGAAGAATCTTTTAGTATAAACAAATTGAACATTGAGTGATCCAGGTCAAATAAAACAATCATTTTTAAGTCAACTCTAGTCCAAACTATCACACAATCAATTGAAATGAAAATATATATGGATTCGTTTATATAAGTCAAATACCAGATTCGTCTTCACTGCTAGATTCACGACCATCGCAGCGTAAAGCTGAGCCCCATTGCATTCGATAACAAGTATTCTGCTCAATCACTGGTTTCCCACTCCAATCACCTTTAATCCTCGGATTGAAATGGAGGATTCGAGGCGGATCTTCACCATCCACAGCCTTCAATCCCTGCAACTCCATCATGAATTGCGTCACCATCACCGTCTTATCTCCGTCCTTCTCGGAGTGTGCCCGATGCGGCGTAGCCACGACGGTAATATGAGATCCTAGCGTTAGTCCACATGGCAAAACCAAAATTCGGCTCCGGTTCACAAACTCCGACCCGGAAACCGAAACCATATCTGGACATTTCTCTGTTCGGGTCTTGATCGGAGCCTCATCAGCTTTTATTGAACCGATATTGAGTGTATTCCACATTTTCCTTCCCATCGAAATCGCATGCTTCGCTGTTTGGTAAAATCTCGAAAATTCATCGCTAAATCCGCCATTGTCGAAAAAGCTCTCATTGACGAAAATCTCAGAGACAAACTTAGACTCTCGCATTTTCCTCTCCAGAACTCGACTTGGATGCTTGAAAACTCGATGTGGGTCTTCTTCTCCAACAACCCAGTTGACTTCCCCACCACTAACAACCAATTGCCTGGGTAATGCGTCAGCAAAAGAGGAAGACGACCCATCATCAGACCCGGACTTGGACCCAGTTCTAAAGATGAAAGGGATCTCAAAGCTCATGCAGAGAAAGTAAAAGAGCATAAGTGCTAATAAAAACTGAACCAGCCCGAATCGACTCTGTGAAGATGAGTTATCAAGCTTAGACTTCTTCATTGCTCAATAAAACAAAACCCTAGAAAACAACAATCTGGAGAATGAAGAAGAAGATATACGAAGAAAAGAAGGAACAAAAAGCAGACAGAAGTAAAGAGCTCACAAATTTGGGTAATTCAATAATGCAGATTTTCACAAAGTAAACTCAAAAAGACCAAAACTTAATTAAAAAAATCTTTGATTTGGTTTCCAAAACTCACAATGGGAACAAAACAAAAGCTTTTGAACAGAGAGATATATAAAAACCTGCGCTTCTTGAGGGCGCATACGAATTTATTGTAAACACTACGTCGTTTTGTCACTAGGAATTACGTCTAAAAATCTTTTTTTATTATTATCGACTAGTCTACTGACTTTTAAATCTTACTCCTATTTTTACTATTACAAGTAGAAGGTTCGATCTATAGTGTCCTGAAAATTTGTAAAGTGACTATATCATTGGACCACAGATCCTCGGCAAAATATTTCTTAAATCATCTGAGTCTTGTTTTTGTATTAACTTTACTTAGCTTATATAAGCTGAGAAGCTTTGATATTTTCAAATCTTTTAATTCCTTACTATGAACGGTAAAATAAAGAAACTTAAACGGTGATCACTGGGACGTTCATATTAGTAAATTAGACATAGAAATAACCGTTAATTACATTATTAATTATTACTGTCGGTTATCATTTTCTTGGCTCAAGTACCCACGTTAAAAAATATCACATGGAAAGTAAAGTTTTTGAATATTTTAACCTAATATTGTATTGTAATATTTTCTAATTTATTAATAATATTTAAAGTCAATAGTTCTTTTTATCAACCGCAAATTATGTTGGGCCACAACTGGCTAACCCAATAGCCAAATTCCTACATAATATAAGTAGGGGACTTGATCTCTAAGCCATATGATTTCGAATACGATATTTGAATGTGTGGTCGATATCGGTGTAAATGTTTAAATTTATTTCAACGCTCGATTTTGCATCCATTTAAACGTTGTCCAAGTCGTTTCCTTTCGTTTTCACAACTCATTTTACAATTTCAAATTTGAAAAAAAATTCCATGGGACCATGTAACACAGAAAATACAAAAATGTATTCAAAAATCTGATTTATTTGTTGGAATTATGGAAAGTAAAACTGAGTTTAGAATGATATAACCCATGATTTGTGATCTGTATCATGTGCAAAAAGGTAGTGTTTGATTTATCTATGGCTTCAACTTAGTTTATAATCTTAAAAACTTTTTAAAATAAAATAATTTAGTTTTCCTTTGAGGTTAAAGTTAGCCTTGAGGTTTAAACCAATAAACAAATGACAAAACATCAATTTTAAGAAAATGGAGGTCGTTGGTGAATGTTATAGAACTCAAAAGTAAACATAAAACTTACAAGGTAATATAAGACTATCAACAAATGATAACTCTAGAATTTTCATAGTTTTAATTCGAGAAATCGACCCATCTTCAAGCTGCTAAATGAAACTGAGAAATGATTGGCCTTAATTTAAAGTGGCCCCAATAAAAACTGGTCCCATATAGTGACTAGTGAATGAGTCTTGTGCTAACAACATGTCCAATCATGTTATGCCTCTACTGTTTTGGTTCAAGTTTGGTCTCGGATTAGTGTTCTTTTTTCTTAAAAAATTTGAAAACTAACTCTTGGTGTAACATTTATACTTCCAAATACCTTTTCTTGAAAAAATAAGAAGAAAAGTCACATGCTTGCACAGTCGGACACATGATAATTTGATGTGGTTGAAAAAAACGTTTTATTAAGGATTTAGCAAACAAATCGGAATTAATTTATTTATTTAGAGCCGAATTAACTTCGATACAGAACTAGGTACTATTAAGTATAGAGTTGGTTTATGCTATAGTTTTACTTCAATTAGTTATATGGTTTATTATAACCGGTTTTCACTCTTTGTATATAATAAACACTTATCAAGTTTAATCCAGTTAATGAGCATATATTCAATATTTGTTGTTTGTTAATATAGTATCAGAGCGAACGATTTCTAGTTTCCTCAATTTCTCATTCCTGATTTTTCAATAATCAAGTTCATCATGAGCTTGTCATCTTCAACATTGCTCATTCTCCATGGATTCTGATTGTCGAAAGATGTGTTCGATTTTCTTTCTTCTCTTTCTTTTGTTCTTTTGATTCTGAGTTTTTTTCTTGTTTTTGACCTCTCATTGTCGTTATTCTCTTCAATTTACCAAATTAACGCAATCTTCTTCATCTTCCATTTTTTCATCAATAATGAAATTGATTCCTCCAAATCACACAGTGAGCTCTGGAAATCTTGGTCAATCGTTAGATTTGTATGTGAATCCATATTTTCTTCATTCCTCCGACTATGCATGGTTAGTTCTTGTCTCTGATAGATTATCAGGTTGTGATTTCCATTCATGCGTAGGTTATTAGAATGGTTTTAAACGTTAGGAACAAGCTTGGTTTTATTAATGGAACTATACTACAACCTGCTAGTAATCACTGCGATTCTGGATCTTGGTCGAGATGTAACGATATGGTCTCAACTTGGTTGATGAATTCTGTTTCCAAAAAGATTGGTGAGAGTATGTTATTCATGCCTACAACATAAGTAATTTCATGTCCTGCTTCAAACAAGATGAGACTTCGAGCGGGTTTGAAATTAAGCAGAGGTTGGGTTCTATTCAACAAGGTTCCATGAATGTTAGTACTTACTACACTGAGTTAGTTACTATGTGGGAAGAATACAAAAATTACATAGAGCTTCCAATTTGTACTTGTGGCAATTGTGAGTGTAATGTTGCAACACTTTGGGAAAAATTACAACAAAAATGTCCAGTAACAAAATTTCTTATGGGGTTAAATGAAGAGCTTGAACAAACTCGCTGATATATTCTAATTCTGAAGCCAATACCAAGCATAGAAAATGTGTCTGATATGGTGGCTCAAGATGAAAGGCAAAAAGCTATCAAACCTTCCACAAGACTTGAAAATCTTGTCTTCCAAGATGATATTTCTGCATAGAATTTGGAAAATCTTGCTTGTAAAGCTGCTTACAATAAGCCTCGATTTCAAAAATCTAAAAGGTCTTACTGTACTCACTGCAATAAGTTTGGTCATACTATTCAAAATGGCTTCAAAATGCATTGTTATTTGCCTGGTTATAAGCTTCATCAAAGCCAACCAAGTGCTTCAATTAACAACAATCAACAACAGATTAATTCAAAACATGGTGTTATAGCAAATGCAATCACTATTGTGAGTCAAGCACCAAGTATGATCAATCTGGATCTTAGCAAATTCACTTTTGGTTAACTTCAGTCTCTCATTTCACAACTGACTTCTCAAGTTCGAGTTCCAAAGTTGGCATCAAGTTTCCTAACGACTACAATAACATAGTGTCATGGCTGCTAAATCTTATGCTGGTAATGTTTTAAGTGTGTTAGATTCATAGAATTTTCCCACTCTTTCCACTAATCTCATATATGAAAAATTAGGCTTTTACTTTTCAACATCATGTTTTTCATCTCTATGTTCTGCTCATCCTCCTGGTATTTGGATTATAGAGAGTGGAGCTACGAGTCATGTCTGTTTTGATTTATCTTTGTTTAATGAAACAGTTCCAGTCACAGGGGTTACGGTCTCTCTTCCCAATGGTACTAAAGTTCTGATTAGTCATATTGGATTTATTTGTATTTCAGAAACTTGTTTTTTCTGATGTTTTGTATGTTGTTACATTCAAGTTCAATTTGTTGACTGTGAGTTCTCTATTTTCTGCATCTGACTTACACTGTTTTGTTTCCTTTTATCATACCTATTATCTTTTGCAGGACCATACTCGATACTTGAAGGTTGGTAGAGGAACTCTTAAACATGGCATCTATATTTCAAAGAATGTGTTACTTCAACTTCTACCAAATCAAACTTGTTTTGTGGTTCCTTGCTTGAAGAAGGAAATCTATGGCATCACTGGCTAAGTCATCCCTCTCCTGCAAAGTTAGATCATTTCTCTAAAGTTTTATATTTGTCATAGTCTAAGTCTAATTCCTTTCATTGTAATGTATGACCTTTAGCTAAACATAAGTGTTTGCCATTTGTTTCTCATAACAATTTGTTTGATCATCCTTTTGATCTTATTCATTTAGATACTTGGGATCCTTTTAGTAGAAAATTTGTTGAGAGTTATAAATACTTCTTAACCATTGTTGATGATTATACAAGGCTTACTTGGATCTGTATATTGCACAATAAAACTGATGTTCATGTTGTTTTTCCTAAGTTTACCAAGAATGTTGTTACAGATGAATTCAAAACCATTCATAGTGATAATGCCCCCAAACTTGCTTTCTCTCAGATTTTTTAGGATCATGGAATGATGCATCATTTTTCTTGTGGATACACCTCGCAGCAAACTTTTTTGTTGAACGTAAACATCAACACTTATTTAATGTTGCTCGGGCATTTCTTTTCCAGTCTAATGTTTAACTGGAGTGACTATGTTTTAACTGATGTCTTCTTGATATATTGAACATCATCTTTGCTTTTGATTGAGTTGTCTCCTTATCAGCTTTTATATCATAAGTAACCAGATTATAATTTATTGAAATCTTTCTGTTATCTTTGTTATGTTTCCACTCATGATAAGGATAAACATAAGTTCACTGCTAGAGCAAATCCTCAAGTGTTATCTCTCAAGATACAAGAGTGTTGAATCTTGAAACTAATCAGGTTTCTATTTCTCAAAATATTGTCTTTCATGAGCACTTTTCCCTTTTAAATATAATGCTTTTGTGAGTAGTTCATGTGACATTTTTCATGATGTTATTCTTCCTGTTTCAATTCTAGTTACTCTTAATAATGTCTCTGATTTATGTCATCGCAATGATCGTATTATTTTGGAGCATTTAGAAAATGATAGGAACATGCTTTAATAGTTGATAGATTCAATGTGACTACTTCAACTTCAAATGCCACATCAACAGAGAATGTACCCCTTGAGACTGAAGTTGTTTTACCTCATGAAGATAGGGTAAAACAACAAACTAAAGCTCCAAGGTATTTAACAAACTATCAATGTTCTTTGCTTCACTCTTCTACATAAATGTATGATCCTTCTTATTCACATACAACTAAAAATACTTACACAAATTCTTATTCTTTATCATTTTTCCTTACATATTCTCACCTAAATCTTCTATATCAAGCTTTTGTTCTTTCTTGCACACTCGAGACAAAGCCTTAAAACTTTAAGCAAGCAATGGCTCATCCACATTATCCAAAGGCAATAGATGTGAAGATTTCAACTCTATAACAACACATGACTTGGACATTTGATACTTTACCCGATGGTAAACATGTGATATGATGTAAGTGGGTTTATGGTATAACATGGATGGAACTGTTCTTAAGTATAAGTCACGTTTAGTGGCCAAAGGTTACTCTCAAATGGAGGGCATCGATAACATTGAAATAATTTCTCCAATTTCAAAGATGGGGAGTGTGAAGATGATTCATGGACTTGCCTCTATTAAGGGATGGTCATTAACTCAAATGGATGTCACCAATGCATTTTTACATGTCGAGTTAGAAGAAGATATATACATGAGCTTACCTCAAAGTTACACTCCAGTAGATGGTACAATCCTATTTGTCATCTTCATAAATCTTGTATGGATTAAAGCAAGTGTCTCACCAATGGTACCAATGCTTCTCAAAGGTGATTTTTCAAGTTGGTTAGGAGCAGTCTCAGTCTGATAATACTCTCTTCATTAAACAACAAGGTTCATTTTTCACTGCCTTGCTAGTTTATGTTGATGATATTACAATAGCTTCTAATGATGATATTGAGTTACATTTACTCAAAGATGTTCTTTACGTCGTTTCAAGATCAAGGATATGGGTCCTCCTAAATATTTATTAGGTCTCAAAATAGCTCGGAACAATACGGGTATGCTCTATACATTCTTGCATCTTCAGGAATGTTAGGAAGTAAGCTTGCCACAGTTCCAATGGATCTAGTTACTCATCTGTGAAGCGATTCTGGTATTCCTTTACGGGATTCTTCACCTCATAGAGAATTGATTGGCATATTGCTATACTTGACACTTACAAGACCGAATATCACGTTTGATGTTCATAATCTGAGCCAATTTCTCTCAGCACCGACATATATTCATTTACAAGCGGCACATCAAGTTCTGCGTATGATAACAAATATGTTATTCATATTGCCACAAATTTGGTGTTTCACGAGCGCGCTAAACATGTGGAAATATATTATCACACCATACGTAATCAAGTTAAAAGTGGTTTCATGTGTCTTTCTTCTTCAGATCAACATGTATATATTTTGACCAAAGCATTGCATCTTGAACCATTTCATTCAATTTTAGATCGTATGTCCATATCAAATCTTTTTCTCCAATCTCCAAATTTGGATTTAAAGATTTAAAGGTGTCTAAGTATAAAGTTGGTTTATTTTAATTAGTTATATGGTTTATTCAATATTCGTTGTTTGTTAATAGGTACTGTTTTAATTGTGTTTTTGCTGTGATTGCTGAAGAGCTTCACGGGCCACTCATCTTCCCATCTATTCTATTTTTTTTCACTTTTTTATTTGTTGTTAAATTCTATAGTACCAAATATTTTTTAAAATGCATTTACCATATTACTCTGCAAGTTAATTTTTATTTACTTGTGAGCTTTGTATACACCTTTTACCTATTGAGGCCAAGAACGACTATGAATCAGGAAAGAAGCAACCTACAAAATAAACAGCTGATGGTGAAAATTGTATAGACAAATTTACAAAAATAATAATCAAGGGTCTTGCGAGTCGTGGTTCGACTTGACGTTGTGGTGGTTCAAACTGAAGAAAAATCTGCTCCATGTTCTCTCCAATCTCTAGAATCGCAGCCATGTTGCCACATCGGTAACAATAGTTTGGAGCACTAAACACAGTCACAACATTTTCTCCTGAAGAGTTTTCAATAACATGTCAAGAAAATGATAAGAGAGAAGAAGGCTATAAAAGGATAGTTGGTATAAGCTTGTTTCCTTTACCTGGGACCAATTGTATCCTTCCATGACAAACTGGTGCGCTCGAGATATATGATTGAGTCCATTGGTGTGGTTAAACTGAGTGGTGATATCTTGTTCAAAAGTATATCCAGCTTTACGAAGAGATATACCCCAACTGCAGCGATCATCTATATCAGACCACAAGAGGTCACACATTAGACCTTCATGCGGTACCTATTAAGTTCTTAACAACCGAAAGAATAATGCTTGATTTAATCCAAAGTCACTTATAAGTTATATGTTGCCTATCTAGTTAACAAGGAAAAAGAAGTCACCTCCTGAATACAATCTAGTGCTTGGATGTTGTGAAGTGTGTCTAAAAAAGGTGAAAGTCCGCCATGTAAACAGAAAATCTAGAAGAGGAAAGAGTTTTAATAGCAGATACAAAACCAACATAAAGAGGTGTGTAAGGTGAAACTCATGGGTATAGATACTTTCAGAAAATGTAGTATTAAAATTACAATGCAATATGCACATACTCTTCTCACCTAGTTGCTATAATAGCTTGCTCAATCATAGTATATGAGCTCTTGAAAATGGGCCTATCTAACCCAATAAATGTTACTTGTTAAATTTTCAATATCAAGGAGAGATAGATATGGACCAGAGGGTTGTGTTGAAGACTTAATCTTCTAGACTAGACCCCAAGAAAAGTCAGACAAGAATCAAATTCGTAGGATATACAGTATGAATTCAAATCAGGATTCAAAAGAAAGTATACTTTTTCTACATACGTAGAAGAATGATCAAACTAAAGATTTGAAAATCAATTTAAGAATCACTACCTTGTCGTTTATCCATGTTTCTATACAAAGGAAAATGCAAAGATCTGACGCAGCAGATAATAACATGATAAGATTGAGAAGATCTGGCATTTTATGAATCAATATCTCCTAAAAATTAAAATAAGTTTTATTGGGATTTGTTTGAACGTGTGGAAAAAGGATAATAATTGCAAATCATGTACTTCGCTGAAGATAAGGAAGCGTGACTTCAATTAAAATCTTAAATCTCATTTTGTTGTACATTAGGTTAACTGTATGTCATACGTTACATTGTTATTCAACTTGTGAATTACCCATAACAATTTGGGAAAAAGAATACCATTAATCAACAATGTTAAAACTAACGATCAAAAATTATTTCATATTTATATTTTAATAAAGAAAATCTCAATCCTATCTTATTATATAAATATAAATTTGATTTCAAAATTAATCATTAACATATTATTTCACGTGTTAAATCTAACAATCTTAAATTTTGCAATATTTATATATATTTTTTAAAATGTTCATTTTCTTAAATGTTTATATTTACCATGAAATATTTTTTCTTCATTCACAATACTAAGTTACTAACATAAAAAATATTTTAAATAATTATTTTCATTTATGATTAAAAAATACTTTTTCGTTGTACCCTTTTGCATAAATATACCTTGAATTATGGTTATACAAAAAATGTCCCTCATTAAACAAAATTACCCTCAAAACGTTTCTTATGAAACATTTTTTATAATTTTTTCACAAAGTTTATATAAGTTCGCTTATAAAACCGTAAAAAATTTTATAAACACCTTATAAATTTGAATTTTACAATATTAAATGATTTCTCTTTATATAGTTCGTGAAGATATAAATTTCTACAATCTAGTATATGTCATCTCAAAAGATTTCTGACTGGACTATGTTTATAAATTTTCTTAAACACTTTATAAAGTTTATAGAAATTTATAAACACCTTATAACTTTTTATAAACACCTTATAATTTTTTTATAAACAACTTACAACATCTCCATTTGGGATATCACATCAGTATTACATTGATATCATACTACTAAAATAATAAAAAATATTAAATTTATTGTGATACTTTTGGATGAATCTTTTATTTGAGAGAGTATGGGTTTTTGGTGAGAGACTCCAAAACTGGACAAATGTTATTATTTGGTTTCTTAAAGTTTTATGAGATAATTATAATTTATTATAATAATAATAAATATTTTACAGATTATAATTTTGAAATATGGATTTATGAAGAAATCAAAAAATAAAATTAGCTATCTATCAAGTTCCATTATTAATAATTTTTTCAAAAAGGATATTATTAAACTTTGTTAATAAGTTTATTTAGAATACAAGAGAAATAACGAAGATTAAACTTAATCTTTCATTATAGTTATAAATATTATCTATGTTTTATAATTTTTTAAGTTTTATGTGTTATAAATTATAAGTTATGCTATATTTAAAATACTAGTTGTTGTGTAATAATATTAGTATAAATTATTTATAATATTTTATATAATTAATTTTATTTAAAATTATTCAAAAGTATTAGTCAATGATTTCTAACTTAAAATAAAATTAATAAAGTTTCATACTAAATTTTAAAAATAAATTATTATAAAAATATATTATATTGGTGTGATATTTATGTGAGTATTCTTTTGAGTTTCTCAAAATTAAAAATATTATAAATATTTATATTTAAATATTGTGATAGCCATAGAGTGTCACACCAATGGTAATAACATGATAAGATTGAGAAGATCTGGCATTTTATGAATCAATATTTCCTAAAAATTAAAATAAGTTTTTTTTAGGATTTGTTTCAAAGTGTGGAAAAAAGATAATAATTGCAAATCATGTACTTCTTTGCTGAAGATAAGGAAACGTGACTTCATTTAAAATCTCAAAGTCTCTCTCTCTCTC